>NW_021011499.1:1911473-2126144 GCF_003987935.1 Bombyx mandarina | reverse complement strand
TTTTTTTTTTATGATTGAAGGATTACTGGTGGCCCGGAGGCCTTTCCAGTTTCACCAGGACAGGTGGGCGAGCAAAAGCTCAGCCGGGAGGGGTGGGATTTGCTAACAGCTACCCGAGCGCTCCGAAGGAGACCTAACAGCTCAAGAGTAGCTGCTTCGCGAATGAATCTACTACCGGATCGGAATCGCGACCCGCTGAGAAGATCCGGCGAGAAACTCAGCGAGCTGATTCATGGGTTAGGTTGCACGGCGAACTCTTTGTCGAGTTCGACGAGTACGGTTACCGAGGTCCCTAAGCCTGCTCCTAGTGTTAGAGCTGAAGGCGTCTAATGCAAAGGTTATTGGATCTGATGGATCCGTAAGGACGTGTCTAGGGCGCAAAGTGAGTTGTACATGTTATATTCGGTATGTAATGAAGTACGTAACTTAACCATACGTTACTTTTTTAAGCAACTTCAAAAAGGAGGTTTTCAATTTGATTTTATTTTTAAAGTGAAACTTCTTTATGCGCGTTGACAGTAGAATTTAACACGCGACAGATTCGTTACGGCTAGAGACAAAATATACAATTTAGGACGAGCTAGAGTGAGAAAATAGACAGAACGTCTCGCGAACCACTTGAACTTGGAGAGAGGGGGAAAGCGAGCTAAGTCGTTTCTCTTTTACACATTCTGTTTACGGGCGTCGGGCACTAGATGGTTTGTTATTAGTTTCTCATTGCTCCTGTAGATGGCAGTAACATATTAACTATATTATATTTTATTGGAGTTTACTCCTTAAGAATCGATTTACATATATAGGCCCGGGGTATGAAAATTATGGGGACCAAAATCGTACTAGAGAGTATAGCATGTCACACGAAATGCGTTATGCGCCTGATTGGCCATGGTGATGCGTGCGCGCGCCAATCAGGAGCCAACGCGCGGCCGCGTTATCGCAGGTGACGCCGGGCTGCTGCGCCGGCAGTCCGCCACAAAGCCTCGTACTGATCGCGCGTTTCTCTCATAATTTTATTTTTGGAGTTTACTCCTTAAGAATCGATTTACATATATAGGCCCGGGGTATGAAAATTATGGGGACCAAAATCGTACTAGAGAGTATAGCATGTCACACGAAATGCGTTATGCGCCTGATTGGCCATGGTGATGCGTGCGCGCGCCAATCAGGAGCCAACGCGCGGCCGCGTTATCGCAGGTGACGCCGGGCTGCTGCGCCGGCAGTCCGCCACAAAGCCTCGTACTGATCGCGCGTTTCTCTCATTATTTTATTATTGGAGTTTACTCCTTAAGAATCGATTTACATATATAGGCCCGGGGTATGAAAATTATGGGGACCAAAATCGTACTAGAGAGTATAGCATGTCACACGAAATGCGTTATGCGCCTGATTGGCCATGGTGATGCGTGCGCGCGCCAATCAGGAGCCAACGCGCGGCCGCGTTATCGCAGGTGACGCCGGGCTGCTGCGTAGGCAGTCCGCCACAAAGCCTCGTACTGATCGCGCGTTTCTCTCATTATTGTATTTTCATATATTTGTTAGTCGTTTGTTTTGTGTCTCGTTAATTTGTTAATAATCTGTAGTGTATCGTGTTGTCGTTGTGGCGGGTAGCCATCATACAACGCAAGATAACTGACAGATGCCTGAATCTCGCTTACGACATTTTCAAGATAAAGCGCATATATACAAGTTCCGAACAACAACATTCGGACCGTCGGTCTACCGAGCAATATCATCCGCTCGGTGGAAGATCTTCCCTTTGTCGTCAAGCCTCCCAAATCGTAATATAGAACTATTTCTCGTATTGTTTCGTTTAATTTACCGACATCGTTTTGCTTGTGGCCGGACGCCGTTCGGGTTCGATTCCTGAACGTATCAACTGTTAGTGGGTTGATACCCGAATATAACCCGCTACAAATCATTTATTAATAAAGCTTATTAAATATAAACAATTCCTTCTATCAGTGAATGGACAACTNAATACGTACTCAACAAATGTTCACGATTGACTTCCACGGTGAAGGAATAACATCGTGTAATAAAAGTGAAACCCGCAAAATTATAATTTGCGTAATTACTGGTGGTAGGACCTGTTGTGAGTCCGCGCGGGTAGGTACCACCGCCCTGCCTATTTCTGCCGTGAAGCAGTAATGCGTTTCGGTTTGAAGGGTGGGGCAGCCGTTGTAAATATGCTGAGACCTTACAACTTATATCTCAAGGTGGGTGGCGCATTTACGTTGTAGATGTCTATGAGCTCCAGTAACCACTTAACATCAGGTGGGCTGTGAGCTCGTCCACCCATCTAAGCAATAAAAAAAAAAAAAAAAAAAGTAATCAAAGGAAAAATAAAAAGAGAAATTTAGCAATTTAAGCTTACACAAAAAACAAAGGCAACACAATACGCACATATTATTATGTAGGTACATCAACTTACACTATAAAACTAAGTAATACGCATCGGACTAAATCACTTTATAAATATTCCAAAATAGCATTTCTATATGCTACAAGTAACAAGCAAAATATGTCAGCATTAGCATTAAAATATGTTAGCATACCTTTACATTGCGAAGATTTTTTACGAACAACTTCTTTATAACGAATTTTAAACTATAAAAAAAAGTGTAAATAAATACCTCTAATTAACGAATTTTGTCAACCCAAAACCTTTATATAAAGTTCCCACCAATGTGACCCTAAAACCCATAGTATGTGAATCAGTCTCGACAGGTTTGAGATAAACTGTTACTCTAATTGTTTTTAAATAGAAAATACATGCAGTAATTTAATAAAAGTGTGTTATCATTTATTAGTGTCAACATTCATTCTATTTGTACACGTGTCATAGTGGCGAAAAAGATAGTAATCTACTTGTATCAAGCAAAAGAGATACAGCCTTTCGAATCCCGCAGACAAGTACCAATTTATTCACAGGGTTTTGGTAGCTACCCGTCAAAGTAACCCTCTAACCGCCTCTAATAATAGTAAAACAATTATATATCTGTGTGCTTAGTGAAGGTTTTTTAACGTTCTCTAAAAGTTAACTCAAATTTGTATGGAGTTGAAACGTTTGCCTACGTTTGCCGCTAGGGGCGTTTTTACGTTATCGAGAACGCTAAAAAACTAGCACTAAGCACACTGATATTTTCTTCGCTTTTCGCGAGTCGAGTAGTTATAATTAAAATGACTTTTACAGTTTAATCTCGCGTTTTTAATGTAGTTCTTTATATTGTTTCCGACTGTTCGAATACTTTACAATTTTTTTGGTCGCGGAAGTCAGTCGACAGACAACAAGACTAAACCGTAAATATAGTTTTAATTAGTATGATATTGTTATTTGATATTGAACTAGTTCAGTAAAGTTGTAGGCAGCGGCTTGGCTCTGCCCCTGGCATTGCTGAAGTCCATGGGCGACGGTAACCACTCAGCATGAGGTGGGCCGAGGGCTCCTGCTACAAGAGTAACATAAAAAAAAAATGCTTTACACAAATAAATAACATTAAGTACCTACATACAGTAAAGCTGTTAGTAAAGATGTCTCGCGTGTTCCGGTCACATGAATCACGGTTAAAAACAAAGAACTAACATAGTTTATTCACGATACGACAAAATTTTAAAAAGTTAGCCAAAATGTTTTCCAGAATTTCTCTGTGTAAAAAAAAAAGTTGTATGATTTTTTTTATTTTTTTTTTATTGCCCTTTTAGGCAGACGATCACACGGCCCACCTGATGGTGAGTGGTTACCGTCGCCCATAGACGTCAGCAATGCCAGGGGCAGAGCCAAGCCGCTGCCTGCCGCAAAGTGAGTTTTTTTTTTTATGATTGAAGGATTACTGGTGGCCCGGAGGCCTTTCCAGTTTCACCAGGACAGGTGGGCGAGCAAAAGCTCAGCCGGGAGGGGTGGGATTTGCTAACAGCTACCCGAGCGCTCCGAAGGAGACCTAACAGCTCAAGAGTAGCTGCTTCGCGAATGAATCTACTACCGGATCGGAATCGCGACCCGCTGAGAAGATCCGGCGAGAAACTCAGCGAGCTGATTCATGGGTTAGGTTGCACGGCGAACTCTTTGTCGAGTTCGACGAGTACGGTTACCGAGGTCCCTAAGCCTGCTCCTAGTGTTAGAGCTGAANCGGGTTCGATTCCTGAACGTATCAACTGTTAGTGGGTTGATACCCGAATATAACCCGCTACAAATCATTTATTAATAAAGCTTATTAAATATAAACAATTCCTTCTATCAGTGAATGGACAACTTATATATTAATTGTAAAAGTGAATTATATAGACTTACTTAATTACCGCATCCACGTGTTCCGCAACTCCCGGATCATTCTCACTAGAATACGTAACTTCCATATTTTACTGTATTCAACTGACACAAATTTATATTTATATCCAGTAAACTCCAGTCGTGCGTCGGAGCGGACACACACACTTTTTTTTTTAATGAGGAATAAAAAAAATATTTATTTATTTTTCTATTAATAATTTAAAATAAACATAAGTGGTAAAGAGTGAACAGGTCGATTCTCTTATAAACAGCATTCCCTATTACAAGAAAAAAATTGATTTAAGGATGAAAAATGAAGAAAATCACAATAACACACACCGCAAAAGAAGTTTCACTTCATTCACGCGCATTCATTTTGCTGAATCTTTCTTTTGAAAGCTGGTGCTTCTCCTGTGGTCTATTTAAATCGTATCAAAATCTGACTTATGGTTTTGGAAATATCCTTAATAATCTAAATTTTACTTGATTTCGACTACGACTACGGCATTGATGATGTTCTCTTTTTATTTTATTGAAGCCGGTTTTCTTTTTTTTTTTGTAAATATTTTGTTACAGGAATCATTTTGTCGCTTCTATTGTTTAAAGTAGAATCGTTTTTTTTTTTACTCCATATAAATATAAAAAATCAATAATAATCTTTTTTTTTTTTAATTTAATGCAGTCTGTTCCTCCAAACAAAATTTACTGAATACCTTGTGATGCAGATGATATGGAAATACAGACGCACTTCTCAGGCCTTTGAGAAATGCGTCTGCAAGTTAACGAACCAGCCGGAACCCAGGCACATAAAGACCTTTCAGATAGTGTCTATTCAATGAAACATGCTTATCTATATAGTGTTTTTTTACTTATGTCTAAATCAGGCTATTTTATCAAAATCCCTTCTACATGTCCTTTTTCTTCATCCTTCTTTTTGGCCGTCATCTGTGATTCTTCCTTTGTCTTCTTCGACTTCTTCCAAACAGGTTGAAGTCATACTATCTAGATGTGGTAGTGGCCTTTTTAGTCGTCACACACATATTGCCACAGACTATGTTGACAGCCATCGACCGCTATGTAACTTGCATCTAAACTTTAGAATTTTACAGAAATAAAATAAATCAATACAAATATTTAAATACCAATTTACCACCACCCTGCCTGTTTCTGCCGTGAAGCACTAATCCGTTTAGGTTCGAAGGGCGGGGCAGCCGTTGTACTGTAAAAGTGAGACTCAGAACTCATATCTCGAGTTGGGTGGCGGCGTTTACGTTGTTGATGTCCATGGGCTCCAGTAATTAGTTAATACCAAGTGGACCGTGAGCTCGTCCAACTGAAAATACTAAAAACGCTCATCAATTATAAGTGAGTCGAACTTGAAATTAAAACAATAATTTTTATTCCGAGGTCAGGGTATTTATCATTAGAGCTACAATTGTTCTTTCATAGGTTCTTGAAACGTAAATAAATTTAAGGGAGTTCATATAGAGTCCCTTCTTTATTTCGCCGTACAGTCGTGTTTTATGTAATTAACACCACAGTTGGAACAATATAAATTTTATTGTTGTAGCGGCATAAACAATTCTAAGTAATTATATTATATTGGTGATTTAACACATTATAAATTATTTTTACGTTTTAAATATTTGGCGGTAAAAAAGTCCCGTGTCACAGACTATATTCTTTTTCCCACCTCTCGTGCGTTCCGGCTTACGCATCATATAAAGGTGCGTTCTTAAACGCCACAAATTCAAGCTAATCTACAATGCCGTCTTAAAGGTGGCGAAAATTATGTTGAAAGTTAAATAAAGCTAATTAAAAGCGTGTAAATATGTTTTATATAATAATGAAATTGACTTTGAACCTAAACGCAACAAAACCTTCTTAGATAACATTATTGAAATAGATATTGCTACAATGTCAAACGTGTGTCAAACGGACATTTCATTATTTTTTGTCATCTAATTCAAAATCGCTGCGTAGAAAATGCAACAAAAATTCGAAAATCTAAAATTGTTTCGTTACAATACAAAAAAACATTAAAATGTCGATAACAAACAAAGTAGCAGACAAGGAAATGTTAAAGGTTAATAATAATACGAGTAACCTCTCAAACACGACTATTGAATCGAAATTCGACGAGATAAAAATCGGAATCGTTAATAAAATCGATAAAGAACTAATCGATTCTCAAAACGCTAGATTGTTTATCATTCAAAAGTACGATGAGCTTTGTAACAAGATTAATTTTTTGACCGAACTCGACTCAACGTTCAACGGATTCAGGAGAGACGTGAAATCCATCGAGCAACAAGTTTGCGAGCTCTCTCAGCGCGTCGACAGCATAGAGAAGAGGATTATCTGTAAAGAGTGCCCATCTTTGACGTCAGCTGCTTTTTAAATTGCCACAATGAATTTTGCGTATGAAAATCAATTTTAATATTCGTTTTATTTTGAAGTATACGTGACCAGAGAGGTTTTTTGTGCGAACTGTTTCCTTTTTCCCCTACCTATGCCGATAGCCTTGTGAGGCTACATCAGCGTTACCGGACGAGTAGGTGAGCTCACGAGGCTCAAACCTGGCGAAGTTGCTAACATTGACTCTAGCAAGAGCAGCGCTTCGCAGAATCTACCACCGGATCGGAAACGCGACCCACTGAGAAGATCCGGCGAGAAACTCAGTGGGCTGTGTCTGAGGATTAATTTACTCGCCGAGCCCTTCGTCGCAAGCGACGGGTTTGACGAGAACGTAGACCGGTGCTTGGGATACCTAAAAGCACCGTTAGTGGATCGGGAGGATCCAAAATGACGTGTTTTGGGCGACGTCGGCTGTTTGCCATTCGGTCTGCAGGATCGGGAATGGGTGTTTCCTAAAAACCGTATTCAGTATATTACGGGGACACTAAAAAAATAAACATCTTTCATCCAGCTGCTCTCAAAGTATTGTGGTCACCAAACTTTTTTTTTAAATCTTTGTTTCTACATAAAGTTTATAAGTTTTTATTATTGTGTGTTTATAAGGGTGAGTTGTCTGTAATTGAGGTTATAAGATATTGTTCATAATTATGCATGTATTTATTGCTTGTATAAATTACCGAAGCAAGCATTTTTGTTGGTCTAAATAGGCAAATAGGCTCACGGCCTCTCTACGGTTGATCCAGTAGATTACCGTGACCCTCTATGAGACATGAGGTCAAAGTCTCAAGTCACAAGCGGGACGGTGGTGCTTACCCGGTTTTATCATATTCGGTAGCTGAATCTTTATGAAGATGAACTAAAAATACTGATCTCATGACATTTCTTTCTAATTCATCATATTATTATGGTAGTATGCAAATTAAAACATTTCTTTTCTGGTATATTTTTATTTAAAAAAAACAATCACATTCGATATCTAAAGACGATAAGTATTTACATGTGTTTTACAAAAAAAATGCAAACATAACGATTAAGTCAGGAGATCTAGAGTGGCCGCAATACCTTTTGCAATACTTTAAATTAAATACCAGTCCTTTTAATCTAAACATTAAAATCTATTACGATCGCATACAATAACGTTTTAAGTTCGTATTTCAAATCAAGAAACTATTTTTCTTTTTTATTATTTCGTTCTAAGGAGAATATTTTAAAGAATCGTTTTTTACTTGGGCCACCGGCTTATTTCATATCAACTGCTACGGATTAGTTGAATCAATGTGCTGCCATCTATTGAAATTCGGTGGAACTATTAGAGGTTACCAAAATTTATTGTGATATCTATGAAATTAATTTAATCTACTATTAAGCGTGACGTTTTCGCGCCAAAGTTCTTTTTTTTTCAAAGTTCTACCTATCAAAACGATAGATGGCGCTCGAGCAGGTTTTATGTCAAATCGATGATTTTCATAAAATTAATACGATAGTCCACAGTGGAGTGTGAGTGACAGTATTTCACTAGTAAGTAAATTAAGGTACCTGAGAATTTTTAAAACAAATTCTGTATGCGAGATGTTTTGATTGCCGATACTGGTCGTTAATTTAATAATGTGAAGTTAACAAACAGACTGAAAACATTTCAAGCTACTTCAGTGTGCTTAGTGCGAGTTTTTTAACGATCTCGATAGCGTAGAAGCTAGTTCATATTTGTATGGAATGGGATCGTTCGCGTACGTTTGCCGCTAGGGGCGCTGTTCCAACTGCATACAAAATTGGGTTAACTTTTACGCTAGCGAGAACGTTAAGGAACTTTTTTTTGGAGTTTACTCCTTTAGAATCGATTTACATATATAGGCCCGGGGTATGAAAATTATGGGGACCAAAATCGTACTAGCATGTCACACGAAATGCGTTATGCGCCTGATTGGCTCCTGATTGCGTGATGCGTGCGCGCGCCAATCAGGAGCCAACGCGCGGCCGCGTTATCGCAGGTGACGCCGGGCTGCTGCGCCGGCAGTCCGCCACAAAGCCTCGTACTGATCGCGCGTTTCTCTCATTATTGTATTTTCATATATTTGTTAGTCGTTTGTTTTGTGTCTCGTTAATTTGTTAATAATCTGTAGTGTATCGTGTTGTCGTAATATAGAACTATTTCTCGTATTGTTTCGTTTAATTTTTTATATCCAGTAAACTCCAGTCGTGCGTCGGAGCGGACACACACACTTTTTTTTTTTTTATTGCTTAGATGAGTGGACGAGCTCACAGCCCACCTGGTGTTAAGTGGTAACTGGAGCCCATAGACATCTACAACGTAAATGCGCCACGCACCTTGAGATATAAGTTCTAAGGTCTCAGTATAGTTACAACGGCTGCCCCACCCTTCAAACCGAAACGCATTACTGCTTCACGGCTGAAATAGGCACCCGTGCGGACTCACAAGAGGTCCTACCACCAGTAAAACTCGCACTAAGCACACTGAACCGCGTTCTGCATAGGAAAGGCGGTTGGGCGACTCTAGTCTTCATAGACTCTTTATTATTTATAATTTTTGGCACAATACCGTATTACGCGTTTAGTTTAAAATATAAATTATATTAATAACATAAATCACATTCTAAATAAATTTCTTCTCGTATATATTTTAAATTTTTAGTCTTCTCCGTTTGCAAATATAACAAAAACCCTACGTGGCCTACGCTTTTTCAGCTTAATTCACGACTTTCTGAGTATTTGACCGTTTCCGTAGTAATTAAAATTTATTATTATTTACCCATACGAATTAATTCTGGTATGGTAATAAGTATATTTACAAAAATATTCTTAGCACATCAAAATGGTTAAAGCGATAGCTTTTATTTTACAATTATCCTACAAATCGATTATAAAAAATTTAAAATTAGATTATTTTTCGAACGAAACACAACCAAATTAGAAAGGAACAGAATAATTCGGATCGAAGATTTCATTGAAATTGATATTTAGTGTTGGAATTTAAAAAAAAAACAATTTGGAAGCAAAATATACCTACGTCATTCAAATGTAAAATTATTTTATTTAGTATAGCCACTTAGCGACATTATAATACAGTAAAAGCTCCTTAGTAGGGGGGAGTAAGGGGAGATCGGAATGCTACCTTCACCGGCCCTATTGTCAACCCCACCTGCACGCGCCGGATGGCGGCGGCGACCAACATGTTGCCGTGGTGCTCCCTGCTAGAGAACGAACGGGGCAATGGCGACCAAGCAATGGCGGTATAACCATACACACCCGTCAGGACAACCTGTACGGAAGAGGCGTCAGAAACCTTGGGGATCAAATACCCCCTAAAATGCTGGTGCAGAAGGCAACGGGAAACCACTGCACTAATTTCCCACGAGAGTCATGAGCAGGTCGTATCCGACTGATGCATGACCACGACCACTCTGTCAAGAGTGTACGAANAGCAATGGCGGTATAACCATACACACCCGTCAGGACAACCTGTACGGAAGAGGCGTCAGAAACCTTGGGGATCAAATACCCCCTAAAATGCTGGTGCAGAAGGCAACGGGAAACCACTGCACTAATTTCCCACGAGAGTCATGAGCAGGTCGTATCCGACTGATGCATGACCACGACCACTCTGTCAAGAGTGTACGAATAGGAAGAAAAGCTCCTTATTCGCGTTCGCCTTATGTTTTATTGTTTCGTCTTTCACATTCGTTACAAAAATTGTGATCGAGTATTTTAAGAGGCAAATTGCTAATGCGACTACTATGTATCAGTCTGAATTGAAGGAAATTTAAAAACTGCCAAGCAAGAAAAAAATACAAAATTCTTCAAAACATTAACTAATCAAAATGTTAATAAACTTCAATTAAATTGATTTTTTTATATATTTGTTTTTTTTTTGTGACGAAAACGAACGTATTCCCTATTATCCTATATAAATTACCATTCCGTATTCACGGTTTCTGTATTCGCGGCATATTAATGGAACATATACCCCGCGAATAAAGAGCTTTTACTGTACTTACATGCCGGGTATGTTTTAAAAATGGTGACTTAAGACGAGATTAATGGTTCATGATTAATATTATTTTAAAATCATTAATACACAATCATAGTTACATCATTTTTAAATTAATAAATACAATTTAATGAAAAATTTCATTAAAAATCATGTATGAAGACTTATACGGCTTTAACTCATATTTGTAATAGTCCCATACTATAATAGGCTACCCGCGAATGCATATGAAAAAATAATTAAACTTTATGGTATAATTAATTACCTTTGCCTTTCCACTTGAAAAAAGAAATTACTACTATGAAAAAAAGGCGGGTGCCATCTGTCAGCGCTTCGCCCATAGTGTCACATACTCTTTGGCTTCACCCTGTAAGCGCTCACTAAATATGGCGACGATGTTTTTGGTAGGTAAATGAAGCAAAATGAAGTTTGTTTCCCGTTTTTTTTTTGACGTTCGGTATCAATAGTATTTATTTGAAGAATAGAAATCTATTCAAAGCACACAAAACCGCACGTTCTAACCTTAAAGTACAATCACACTGATGCAATTACTAGCATCATCGCTAATAATATAAATCACACTAATATCCTGCCAATTTCAAATTTACACAATATAAACAAATAGCACTAAGTTCAATAGTAGTAGGTACATTGATGAGTATAATTATTAAAAAAACGAAATTTATGAATTAATTAATACAAATGATAAATTTATTTTATTTTGAATAATATCTTTTTTAAATTTATATTTAGATTTTAGATTTATTTCCGATAAATCAATACGACCACGTAAGCTGAAACTGATAGATTTTTAATGTTTTGCTTGTTACATTATCTCGGTAACACAATGGTCCTGACTTATGAATTTCATGAAAAATTTTATAGACCCAGTTTTACACAAAATTAAGTGTTGCCACTGTTTAATTCTTTTCTTACCTAATAATAAATTGAAATTAACTCATTATTTCTGAATTTCTAAACGTAATGCGGCTCATTCATACGCGACCACTAATTTACATAGTATTTTGTTTTTTATTTTTTTTTAAATTACACTTTTTTACATTAACATAGTATTTCTTCTTAAACGTCTGCTCTATTGAACATAATATACAAAAAAAAAACAGTAATTTTACATTTATTCCTAAAAATATGTTTACCTTCAGCACGTGTATGAGCAATCCTTATTTTTCCATCTAGAAAACTGACCTGACTGATCGATCAGATCCTCTTTCCGGCCAGGATGGCCTGGATCTGCGATAAAGACTTCCCCTTCGTCTCGGGGATCAGGAAGGACACGAAGAACACGCAGACCAGCATGAAGGCAGCGAAGAACCAGAAGCAGCTGTAGATCCCCAACGCGTCCATCATCAGCGGGAAGCAGAGAGTAACAATGAACACTAGGACCCAGTTCACTACGACCGTGATCCCCGCGGCCGTCCCCCTGATCTCGGCGGGGAACAGTTCTGACATCATCGTCCAGGGTATCGGGCCGAATCCCATCGAAAACGAAATGATGAAGAGCACCAAACACAACAGCGGGATCCACCCGACGACGGCTAACGCGACACCGTCCCTCTGTAACTTGAAGTAAGTTCCCAATACGACCAGGGACAGCCCCATGATGATGCAGCTCTGCAGCAAGAGGATCCTCCGGCCGGCTCGCTCGATGAGCAGCGAGGACCCGACGGTTGAGATGGTCTGGACCACGCCCACGATGATGGTGGCGATCACGGACGGTATGTCGGAGCCGGCGGAACGGAAGATCTGCACGGTGTAGAAGATGACTGCGTTGACGCCGCTGAACTGCTGGAAGAGCATGAGGCCGAGCCCGCACAGCATGGCGCGGCGAGTGGCCCCGCCCCGCGTCAGCGCCAGCACCCCGCCCCGCGCGCGCCCCGACGCCTCCACCTGCCCCAAACGCAACCTCCCTCAAGTAAACGCCCAGCAACGGTTATCTATACTAATATATAAATCTACAGTGGTTTTTACGGATGTTCCGTTATAACTACTGAACCGTGCAGCCGATTGACTTGAAACTTGGTATCCATGTAGAAAATACATGTACTTAATGGATAGGCTAATGTTTATATGAGTGTTGGACTCCCTACACCAGTTGCGGAGGCGTTAATGATGAGAATCTTTGTGGGGGTGAGAGATAATGTTAATTTTAAATGCCCAGCGAAGCGGACGGGTACAGCTAGTAGATGATAAAAACGATTTAAGAGTTTTATTCCTTGATTTATAAGGATGGATTCTGAACTCCTTATAGAACATAGGTATTGACTGTTCATTATAAACGCCTGACGCGATACAAATTGTTTTGAAATACCGAACGTTCGGTGTAGGAGTTATAAGTACTGGAAGTGATATTTAAGTATGGATTTATTTTTATGAAGACACATCCATGGAGCCTTTAGTGACACCAGTCTGTTCGTCTAAGCCATATCCAGTCACCACTACGGCTTTTCAAATTTGTCCAGTAAACACTTAACAACAACGTGTAAAAAGGTTTTTCACTGGTGGTAGGACCTCTTGTGAGTCCGCACGGGTAGGTACCACCACCCCGCCTATTTCTGCCGTTAAGCAGTAATGCGTTTCGGTTTGAAGGTTGGGGTAGCCGTTGTAACTATACTGAGACCTTAGAACTTATATCTGAAGATGGGTGGCGCATTTACGTTCTAGATGTCTATGGGCTCCAGTAACCACTTAACACCAGGTGGGCTGTGAGCTCGTCCACCCATCTAAGCAATAAAAAAAAAAAAAAGTCCGCTCCGTGTGTGATTTTAAATACAAATGGAGCGCCAAGTTCTGCGTCGCGTTTCCGATTCGGTGGTAGATTCAGCGAAGCACGGCTCTTGCTAGGGTTCGTGTTAGCAACGTCGTCAGGTTTGAGCCCCGTGAGTTCATCTACTAGTTAAGGTTACGCTGATCCATTAACGGTGCTTTTATGCACCACAAGCACCGGTCACCGTCCTCGTCGAGCGCGTCGCTCGCGACGAAGGGCTCGACGAGTGAATTAACCCATAGACACAGCCCACTGAGTTTCTCGCCGGATCTTTTCTTAGTGGGTCGCATTTCCGATCCGGTGGTAGATTCTGCGAAGCACTGCTATTGCTAGGGTCAGTGTTAGCAACACTCCGGTTTGAGCCCCGTGAGCTCACCTACACGTCAGGATGAAGCTGATATATCTCAAGGCTATCAGCTTAGGTAGGGAAGAAAAAGGATCGTGCAGTGGGGAAGACTCACGTCTTTCTGCATCTCGTCCAACTCGGCGGCAAGGTCGGCGTGCGGGCCCCGCAACCAGCGCAGCGACTGCTCGGCCTCGCGCCGTCGCCCACACGACAGTAGGTACTGCGGCGTCTCCGGCATCCACCTACCCGCCCACAATGCAATATGACAACTTTGTTTAAGCTATTGGAAGTTTGGTAACTTTGACATTGCTGGTGAACCGGTCACCGTTCGCTATCAATTTCGGATCTTAGCCATCAATTTTTTTTTTATTGCTTAGATGAGTGGACGAGCTCACAGCCCACCTGGTGTTAAGTGGTTACTGGAGCCCATAGACATCTACAATGTAAATGCGCCACGCACCTTGAGATATAAGTTCTAAGGTCTCAGTATAGTTACAACGGCTGCCCCACTCTTCAAACCGAAACGCATTACTGCTTCACGGCTAAAATAGGGAGGGAGGTGGTACCCACCCGTGCGGACTCACAAGAGGTCCTACCAAGGGTAATAACGCAAATTATAATTTTGCGGGTTTCATTTTTATTACACGATGTTATTCCTTCACCGTGGAAGTCAATCGTGAACATTTGTTAAGTCCTACGTATTTCATTAGAAAAATTGGTACCCGCCTACGGGATTCGAACACCGGTGCATCGCTACATACGAATGCACCGGACGTCTTAATCCTTTAGGCCACGACGACTTCAAAATATTGCTATATTGTCGTATCTATCTATAGGCTACAGTCCCCGTTTAACACTGGGGAAGACTGACACCCATATGTCGAAGTGGATATACAGATTCCCTCCAACAATGCACTGATTGACCCCACTATCTCTTTACTCGGGCGTGCACACCGTTAGTAAAAAAGACATGGATACTGACTTTATACACAAATATACCAAGAAATTGATATCAAAATATGTTCTTCTGGTAGGCAGCGGTTTGGCTCTGACGTCCATAGGCGACGGTAACCACTCACCATCAGGTAGGTCGTATACTCGTCTGCCTACAAGGGCAATAAAAAACTTGCATTTATATGGCCACGACCATCGACCACGCCCAAGGTAATTTTGATGTGAAATTCGGAGCTGAAGTCCAAATTCATATAGCGAACACTATATATCTTATATCTTTAAACGAGCAATTCTTGTATTATATATAATCTGAATCTCGGAAACGGCTCCAACGATTTTCATAAAATTTAGTATACAGGGCATTTCGGGGGCGATAAATCGATCTAGCTACGATTTATTTTCACAAAATGTTGTTTTATTCGTGTTCTCAATAATCAACTTTACTGATAATCAACTTAAACATAAACTGTTTTTTTATTGAAAGAAAATAACAAATAATGTAATATAATATCAATATGTAATTCGTATTTAAATATAATTTCTAAAAAACACAATTTAGCAAAAAAACAAAAAAACGAGCAAAGCTCGGGCACTTATCAGCCCACAGACGTCCACTGCTGGACATAGGCCTCCCCCAAGCCTCGCCACAAAGACCGGTCTTGCGCTGCGCTGCAAAAACTGCGTAATAACGATGTCCGGTACTATTTCGAAAGGGGCGACTTACCAAAATACAGCAACAAGCAGTAAAGGCACCGCTGCGTTAATGATGGACAGGGTCTTCCAATGCGTCCAGCCGCCGACGACGAACGTGAATAGGATGCCGACAGTAATGAAAAGCTGGAAGAACGAGCCCAAAGCGCCACGGATCGCGGTCTCCGCTATCTCCCCGATGTACAGGGGAGCCGCCACGCACATTCCACCTGAAAATACCGTACCTTAGCAACGTTGAGGATTTATAGATTGAGCGCTTTGAGCCTTGGTACTAAACATCTGCTTACTTCCGCCCCGGAGCGATCCAGTTCGTAATTTGAATGAACCGACTTTCTGTTTATTTCTGCCGTGAAGCAGTGATTGAAGTCGTCGTGGCCTAAAGGATAAGCCGTCCGGTTCATTCGTGTTGAGCGATGCGCCGGTGTTCGAATCCCAGGCGGGTACCAATTTTTCTAATGAAATACGTACTCAACAAATGTTCATGATTGACTTTCACGGTGAACGAACAACATCGTGTAATAAAACTCAAACCCGCAAAATCATAATTTGCGTAATTACTGGTGGTAGGACCTCTTGTGAGTCCGTACTCTGCCTATTTCTGCCGTGAAGCAATAATGCGTTTTGGTTTGAAGGGTGGGGCAACCGTTGTAACTATACTTGAGACCTTAGAACACATATCTCAAGGTGGGTGGCGCATTTACGTTGTACATATCTAAGGGCTCCGGTACCTACTTAACACCAGGTTGACAGTGAAACCGTCCACCCATCTAAGTAATAAAGAAAACCCTGGCTTCCTACTTTATAAGAGTTTTATTGCACCACCATTTCGATAATTCAACTGAAACTGTCTCTTGGAGAGATCCTTTTGTTTCCTTAATTAGCACGGTCGTTAAATTTAAAAGTTATCTTCAATTAAGCCAATAATGTAAATTGCTTACTTCAAAACGATTAGAAGCCGAATTTATAAATTTGGTGGTAGGGTATATCGTAAGTGTGCTAATGCTAGAACTCAAAGGCGATCTTCAATTTGCGTTGTCTATGGATTTTACTGATATTTAACGCAAGATATTTCACAGATGCTTGAATGTAGCTAGCCAACGACAATTTCAAGTTACTCTGCATATTTACAAATTCCGAAAAACATTCGGACCGTCGGTCTACCGAGCAATTTCGCCAGCTCGATGGAAGATCTTTCCTTTGTCGTTACGTCCCAAATATGTACCCACATATATTTAGAAAAGAGCAAGTTCTGAATTTCTTGCCGATTTTTCTCACTGCTGAAACAACATTCCGAACTGGTGGGGTAAATTCGTGATCTTTTAAAATAGCATACGTATCAAAACTGACTTGAATAAAAAATGATTTGATAATGACTACATACCAGTAGCAAGACCCGCGAAGAATCTAGCAGCGATCAGCATACCGGCCCCGTTGGCGAAGATCGTCAGCAGCCAGTTGATCATTAGGGGTATAACGAGGATCAGTATAGTGACCCGGCGTCCGAAGCGTTGGGCCGAGAATCCCACAGGGAGCGCCGCTATAGCCGCACCGATAGCCATGATCGAAGACACCAGAGATTCTGGAACATCGAATTGTCATTTCCAGTGAAATGTAGCTCTATTATATTAACTTTGTATACAGACAGTCACGTCAGCTTACGGACCTGATAAACGATTATCTCTGTATATATATTATTATTATTAAAGCTTATGTACAGGTTGTATTAAACTCGAGAAACAGGTAACAGTATTTCCGGAACGAAAAACGGGTATTTTCCAAAAAAAAAATGGTTTACTGCGTTCGGCACTCAATGTATGTTATCAATATATCTTAACAATAGAGGTTTCCAGAATTTGATGGAACTTTTCATCTTCTCAGTCGTTTGCACTCTTGGCAGGATGGTCGTGATCATCACTTCGGGTGTTGGTGCGCTTCACCAGACGTCGCCATTCCTCGCGTACTGCGGCCATTCTTGTGCATTCGTTGAAGGGACCGTTCAGAACTTCCTTTATTTGGTCGGTCCATCGTAATAGTGATTTACCGCGCGGTTTTGTACCCGAAATCATGCCCTGCACCACAAGGCGCTCCACTGAGACGTCACCCCGTTCCACCCCGAAGAAAGTGAGAATACGACCCTGAACGATGGAGCATAGACGCTCCCACCTGTCCTGGTGAAACTGGAAAGGCCTTCGGGCCACCAGTAATCTTTCAATAAAAAAAAAAGAAGCATAGACGATGTTTGATGCAGAGTTCCTAAAATCCTAAAATCGTTCCAGTTCCATTAAGTTTCTGATTTGATGGACGATTTTATTCTCCACTAGCTTTTGCCCGCGACTTCGTCCGCGTGGAATAGTTCACAAATAATGCTTTATTTCAGAACAAATTTGGTTAACATAAAAAACGTTATAGTGAGCCAACCTTGACATATAGACATATGCTGTCGCGGACTTTTTTCAAGATCTTTTAAAGGGGAACAATTCTGTCATACATTATTTTAGCGCAACTTTAACCGTTTCTGCAGCGCACGCAGCGGAAGCTCTCAAAAGGGAAAAAACCTCGATTTTGAAACATTATTTATTAGTGCTCCGCCTGCATTAGTCTTAGCGTGATGTTATATAGCCTGTAGCTTTCCTCAATAAATGGGCTATATAATACTGAAAGAATTTTTCAAATCGGACCAGTAGTTCCTGAGATTAGCGCGTTCAAACAAACAAACTCTGCAGCTTTATAATATTATATGTAGTATAGATTTAAATTAATTCTTGATATTCCTGTTTCGAATTCGGGACTCGAAATTTGAACATGCTTTTTATTTTATTTTTAAATGTCAACCTAATTTTCGCTGCTTCCCGAGACATAAAGTCGCAGCCTCACGCGGCGCATTCCTTAGTTGCATTGCCCGTCGAATTCTTATAAAGAAATTCTAGGAGTAAACACAGCCACACCCACGACTGAGCTGGCTGCAGGCCAACGTGACGTCACAGCACGCCTTCGATTACCGACCGAGTATTACAAACATGTATTTTTAAATATAGCTGAAGTTTGAAGAGGAATAATTTTGTGTTCTGTAGGCTCTTGCCTTTCGTTTCAAATGGTTTAATGCACTAAGACCGTTGACTAGTAGTACCATAGATATGACAATTTGGATACAGTCTACCTTGAGCCACGAGCAAGTCGCAATATGTCGAATGGGGATATAGCATGCAATCGAAACGCTTGACAAAAATCGCGCCGAAATTGGCGGGTCAGCGGAACCTACCCTAGAAAACCGCATAACTCGACAAAGACTTATTTGTCAATTGTACACTTCTATTATTAAGCATACGGACGGATGGTGTTCAATTGAAAAACTTACTTATGCTTTTTTTATTAATGAGCGATTACTGGTGGCCCGGTGGCCTTTCCAGTTTCACCAGGACAGGAGGGCTAGGAAAGGCTCAGCCAGTAGAGGTGGGATTTGCTAACAGCTACCCGAGCGCCTCCAAAGTAGACCGAACAATTCAAGAACAGCTGCTTCGCGAATGATTCTACTACCGGATCGGAAACGCGACCCACGGAGAAGATCCGGCGAAAAACTCATTGGGTTGTGTCTATGGGTTAATTTACTCGTCGAGCCCTTCGTCGCAAGCGACGGGTTCGGCGAAGACGGTGACCGGAAATGCGCCACGCGACAATCAGTCTGTACGACATATAAAAAAAAAACAAATACCAATCGATATATCGATTAAAATTTTGCAATATTACCATATGTTTTCGAAATATTTTGTGTGTAAGCTTAGTTGCTAAATACTGTAATCTATATTATGTTACGTGTATAATTTACGTTTAGTTGTGTGCAATGTCGACCGGAGGCGTGACCGGACGTGAACCGGACGCGCGTAATGTTTTTAAATCATACATACATACAATCTGCATTGAGTGACCTTGCGCCTTCTTATATACCTATAGGAAACTGCGTAAAATCTTCTCGTCCCAAATACCACAGTTTCTCAAGACAAAGTGATGATATACTTTAGTAAGACGTAGTAACTGGTTACCAATATTCGAACGAAATTTAGAGTTCCACCTCATATTGGCTAGCGACATTAACGTCACAATGGTACACATGTACGTATTATCACGCACCATACGTATATCCGGCTGAAATACATCCGCCCGTGAGCGCAACGAGTCCGGTGATAAATCTATTTATACAACGTGACGTCACTGGGCCGATAGCCAACTTTATCTGCAGCTTTAAGCGCTTTCGATTTTAAGCACGAAAGAGAAAACTAAATACAATATTCATTAGGACTTGCGTTGCGGGATTCTAAGGACACTAGCCATTGTTATAATGATTTTCAATTGTACGTTTATTTAATACTTTAGACGTTTTCAATGTGTACAATACTTAGTACATTATTATATTTTGATATATCTCGTAGGGTTCAACCTGCGTTTGCAATGTAAGCGGATAAAATGTAATTATTTACGACATCACATTAGAAACCTCAAAAATAACAGTATTTCTCCACTATTTCATGGATGTTATTATAAAAAAACCGCATCAACATCCGTTGCGTAGTTTTAAAGATTTTTAAGCATACATAGGGATATAGGGACAGAGAAAGCGACTTATGTAGTGAAGTTGTACGCATTACGACCTTACCGGTGGGTCTAGTGTTACTATACCATTCGGGCCAAGCCAAAATCAGGGAATCAGTAATTTTTATCAACTTGAGATTTTCATTTTTTACTGGTGGTAGGACCTCTTGTGAGTCCGCACGGGTAGGTACCACCACCTTACCTATTTCTGCCGTGAAGCAGTAATGCGTTTCGGTTTGAAGGGTGAGGCAGCCGTTGTAACTATACTTGAGACCTTAGAACTTATATCTCAAGGTGACTGGCGCATTTACGTCGTAGATGTCTATGGGCTCCAGTAACCACTTAACACCAGGTGGGCTGTGAGCTCGTCCACCCATCTAAGCAATAAAAAAAAAGAAGTCTCCTATAAGTAGAACAAGTTGAAATAAGTTCCCAGCTGTATCGTGCGGGCTCATTAGAGAACTCACAAGAAAATTTAAGTCTTACTTGTACTCGTGTCCAGAAGGAAATCAGCGGGCTCGCCGAGGGAGTTGATCAGTTGGCTAGAATTGGTGGCGTTCTTTCGGTAGTCAAGCGGTGCTGGCGTCGTGTTGTTTGGGAGAGTTTGATTATCATCGTCCTTCCAAGGTTCCAGTTGGGGTAGAACGGGAGACGTCCAAGCCAGGATGGTGCCGGCAGCTACTGCTCCAATGGCAGCTGGAAAACGAGGTTGTATTTCAGATTTCCGGGCACATACAAGTAATATATATATATATATATATATATATTAACACGTGAAGCAAAAACTTTGTACTCCTTTTTACGAAAATTGCGCGGACGGAGGAGTATGAAATTTCCCACACTTACAGAGAATATAGAGAAGGAGTACAGAATGTTAATATTTTTTTTAAAATTATGCCTTAATAATACATTAAATCAATAAGAAAACATTACACATACTACCATGTATTTGACACACACACATATATATAAACTCTATTTATTTTCAAAACTTTTGTTATAGCCTAAAGTCTGTGGTCAAATTGAGAATAAGTTACTATTGTTTATCTTTAATGTTATTTGAACGAAGTTCTTTATCGCGCGTTGTGAAAGGGGGCTAGACGGAAAAAATTCTTACGAAAAATTGTCACGACACTTTTTAGATCCGTCATTCTGACCAATCAACGTGTAGGCGCTTATCGCGTGACATTGCTCGTATTCGATTGGTCCGCGTAATGAGTACAGTTTCTCGAGATAGCGTTTCTACAATAGTAATTTAGTTCATAGTATTGTTTTTTTCTTCTTCATAGTGCCGTAATTTATTATTATAAGTTAAAAAAAAACTTTAAAAAAAATTACAATTCCTTCACAAATTAATCGAAAGGAACTTCATTCCATCCGGGTGTCCCTTGACACCTCTGAAGTTTTTTTTTTGTCTATAGTGTGGTCTTGGCGAAATCTGTGAATAAAGAAGTCTATTAGTCTATGACAATAGAACCTTAATAATGTTCAAACTTATAATTACAATTAATTATAGTCGAATCTCGACTACTGCGGGACCACTAGTAATTACAAAGATGCGATAAGTGATGACTTAATGACGTAATCGTTTAAATATGCTAAAGCAGTTTAACTGTCACGGATACCTATCGGTACGATAGGGGATTCCGTGAACATCCTGGTAAACATAACTGCACATTTCGCAAGTACTTGTATGCTTTTTGCATTCAT
The DNA here is from genome assembly GCF_003987935.1 of Bombyx mandarina. The sequence continues at coordinate 2,104,363 of NW_021011499.1, read as the reverse complement.
ACTTTCCGGTTTCATGGATAAGACAACTAATTGCTATATGATCAATACTTTGATATATTATCTGATAAGCCGTAGAGCTTACGTTGTGTTAGGTATCCATAGCATTCGCCACCAGGAATGTGGAGTTACAAAGGAAAGGGGATTTTGTTTATGAAGGAAGGATTAGAGACCTTTCCGGTTTCACCAAGACAGCTGGGCGAGCACAGGCTTAGCCAGGAGCGGTGGGATTTGTTAACAGCTGCCCAAGTGTATCCAAAGGTGACCTAACGACTCAAGGGCAGCTACTTCAGAATTCTTTTTTAATACGCTTTTATTAGCTTCAGACCTATTTACGTTAGTATGTATGTAACCGAATTTTTTAACATGATTTTGACCCCCTTCAAAACGTCGGATTAACTCGAAATTTGGCATACTTATTAAGGACCGAAGACAAATCAATATTATAAAAAAAAACAAAAAAATTGAAATTCAACAAAAAAAACGAAAAATAAATAATAGTTTAAAAAAATAAAAAAATACGTTTTTATAGAAAATCCAAGTAATAAATAGAAAATAAGTTTTAATAAATTTTAGTTGGATTTTCTATAAAAGCGTGTTTTTTTTAGTTTGTTTAAACTATATTTTTTTTTAACTGATAAAACATGAAGACTTTCGCTTGACTTTTCTAAAATATACAATTGGTCAAAAATTATACCATCAAACTTAAACGTTCTTTACCTATTAATAGCTGTTGAAAAAATTTATTCGACGACATTTTAAACATTCGTTACGTAAGTCAACAACGACGGTGTGTGTTTACGTCGTATTTTTTTGTATAATGTAGAGTTCATTATCACACCCTCGATGCCAAAATTTAGTGGTTTATTTTGTGTTGCACGTGAAACGTTTTGGTGTTTTGCCAGGTAGATTATTTGGCGATTTCAAGACAAGTAATATATTATGTATTTATGAAATACAAGAGCAACACTGAAAATCGCCCACTAGTTTTTGTCGCCACTTTTTTTTTTCTTTGGCTCTTTTTAGAATCAGTACCTACCAACTGTTCAGTTTGAATTTTCACGAGTTTATGTTTAGATGACATGATTGACCTATAAATTAAAAAAAAAAACCAAAAAGTTATCAAAGCTTTCATCAGGTTATCATGTTATTGATAGCAGAGGTTTTTTTTCCTACTTAAGTTGATAACCTTGAGAGGCTATATCAGCATCGCCTTAACTAGGTGAGCTCACGGGGCTCAAACCTGATGACGTTGCTAACACGAACCCTAGCAAGAGCCGTGCTTCGCAGAATCTACCACGGAATCGGAAACGCGACCCACTGAGAAGATCCGGCGAGAAACTCAGTGGGCTGTGTCTGAGGGTTAATTTACTCGTCGAGCCCTTCGTCGCAAGCGACGGGTTCGACGAGAACGATGACCGGATAGCAGAGGGGTGAGCACGAATGACTATCGAAAAAGTTTTAGTATCGCTATCGAGAAAAAATGTATAGAATTTAAAACAGTGCCTCTACCGTCCGTAAAAATAATAAATTTCAGCGGCCACGAATGAATTTACTCACTTTCGTTACGCAATCGAATCATCACGATCTCGAAGCTCAAAACTTATAATCATAATCGAGAGCACGAAAATTCTTTTGACATACGGTAACGTAAATCTCGAAGGCTGACTATCGAGTATTATCATCTCTCGGACTCGACACATTTACATTACGAATTCGATAGATTTTCGTGCTTGACGTACTGTTGAGCATATTTCACTTTCCAATGGTAATCGTGTTGTCGATATCATGAATATCGACAAACAACAAATCACGGTACACCGATAAGGCCTTGTTATTTAACACAAAACTCGTTTGGAAAAAGCCTTAACGCCCCACCAGGTTCGAGAAAGAGACTAGAGTTGACCAGTGGTATGTGACAGAAATGATCCGTTGACACTGATGGTAAATGCAACTAAGAGGACTATGAGGTATTAAAAAGTAATGATGAATCTTTCCCTTCGATCAATTTATTTCAGTATTTATTCCGAAGCCAGCTCGAAAAAGAAGGGGTGCAAAAGTATGTCAACCCAAAATTAAGAGTCTATTGTAAAAAAAGAAGTACCAGCAATTGCAGCAATATACTGATTGGTCCTTTGTGTTTTTCCGCCCTTCTCCTCGACGGAGAGCATGTGCATAGTAGGTCTGTCCATTTTCGCGCCTTCTCACCGCCGCATCCTGTAACAAATTTCCAGAACCAATGTTATTTTATTAATCAACTAGCTGACCCGGCAGACTTCGTAATGCCTCAATCGATAAATAAAAGACCTAAACTTTTGTATAAAATAAACTTAAAATAAAGACAAATGGAATCCGTCCCCACACATCAAAGGAAGTTAATTTTATTGAATTCCGAGAACTTTCACATTTTTCTACCTTTTAAACCTTCTCTGGACTCCCACAAAAAATTCAAGACCAAATTTAGCCAAATCGGTTCAGCCGTTCTCGAGTTTTAGCGAGACTAACGAACAGCAATTCATTTTTATATATATAGATTAAATTGCATTTAATCATATTAGATTAATTGGAAATATACAATCTGATACTGCAATCAACTCTAACAATGAACCTAAAACTAAAAACCTTAAAAAATATTAATAATTTAATAACTAAAATATATTATTAAAAGGAGTCCTTTTAGGCAAAGTTCCGAAGATACTGGCAGCGTTCCCCCTTTGAATAGCTAGACTAATTCTTCCAAGGTAGCTGCCAGCTCTTTCTCCTGTGATATCGACTAACCTTTTTGCTATTTCCTTAAAAAGCCTTATTTAATATTAATATATTGACTTCTATACAGAGCAGCGTCAGACAACCTAGTCTATTGATTTTTAAATTCTAAATCGCCTATAACTAAATAACCCTAACGTTAAATTTTGCTATTGAAGCGTGGTTTTTTAAAACTTTTTTTTTTTATTGCTTAGATTGATGGACGAGCTCACAGCCCACCTGATGTTAAGTGGTTACTGGAGCTCATAGACATCTACAACGTAAATGTGCCACCCACCTCGAGATATAAGTTCTAAGGTCTCAGTATAGTTACAACGGCTACCCCACCCTTCGAACCGAAACGCATTACTGCTTCACGGCGGAAATAGGCGGGGTGGTGGTACCTACCCGCGCGGACTCTCAAGAGGTCCTACCACCAGTAAACTACAAGTAAATACGTTTAAATGACAAATGTATTGGCGAACCTTGGGATCCTTATGCTAATTAAGATAAGTGCACAAACCATTAACGTTTGAACGTAACTGCGGTGTGAATTATTTGTTTGTCGTATTTATGTGAATTAATTATGAGGAAAATGTGAATACGGTGAATCGCATACCGGCCTCGCGGTCAAACGTAATGTGCTTTTTTTTCCATTCAATGACTCTTTTACTTTATAATAGTTTTAAAGGACAGATTCAAATCAAATCAATTTTTTTTTATTTAACACTAGCTGACCCGGCAGACTTCGTAGTGCCTCAATCGATAAATAAAAGACCGACGGGGAACACAACAAAGGAAAAACAAAATTGTTATTTTTATTTAACTCCGAACATTTTCATATTTATCTACCTTTTAAACCTTCTCTGGACTTCCACAAATAATTCAAAACCAAAATTAATCAAATCGATTCAGCCGTTCTCGAGTTTTAGCGAGACTAACGAACAGCAATTCATTTTTATATATAGAGATAAAAGATAAATGAAAGTACACAATTGCTGAACGTCAAAAAGAACTACCGCCAAATCACAAAAACTAGCCTCCGTCCTGAGAAGAACTGGCGAGAAACTCAGCGGGCATGTCTTTTTTTTTAAATATTAGATTGTTATTTTTTAAATATTAATTATTACAATATATATTAAAACGTAACAATTATTGCAATATTGAAGTACCCGGAGCGAGCAACTCATTCCCATGATTCGAAATGATTTGCACTTTTTCAATATATTTATGTGTACGTTGTGACGAATGTTTATTTATTTTTATATTTTAAATCACGCACGGTCATCCGGCCCCAATTTAGGATACCCTGTGTTATCTACGTGAACGCATTAATACGCGAAGCAAAAACTTTGTACTCCTTTTACGAAAATTGCGCAAACGGAAGACTATGAATTTTCCCACACTTATAGAGAATATGCAGAAGGATTGCAGAATAATAATATTTTTTTAAGTATGCATGAAAATCACTTCAGTGCACCGCGTAGGGCACCGGTGACCTACATGGTGGTGAACGTGTTAAGTCCGCATCGGTAAAGCCTTCGTCAAACAGAACGCGTACTTAGCGCGCGTCAGAGAGCTAAACTAACGCCGCGCTATGACGCCGCGATGTGTTGTACTACTATGGTAACATACCATCAAACAGAGCGCCATCGCTATAGCGCTTATAGCGCTGGCGCTCTGTGTGACGGTATGTTACCACAGTAGTATATCACATCTCGGCGTCATAGCGTAGCGCTCTGATGCGCGCTAATTACGCGTTTTGTTTGACGAAGCCTTTAGTGTCAAAGTTATGCCTATATCGACCGTGAAGCAGCTACGCGTTCAGTGTGCTTAGTGTTAGTTTTTAACGTTCTCGTTAGCGTTAAAGTTAACTCAAATTTGTATGCAGTTGGAACAGCGCCCCTAGCGACAAACGTAGGCAAGCGTTCCAACTCCATACAAATTTAAGGTAACTTTTACGCTATCGAGATCGTTAAAAACGGGACGCCTGGCAGATGTGAAACATCGACATTATTTTGTAAAAGTAATATGCAGAAAAGAACAGATTGTGATAGAAACTAAATATGTTATAATGATAAAATAAAATATTACCAAAAAATAATTTGTTTTCAAGTAAAACACAGGTTATGTGTACTGTAGTAAACAACACTGTATACACTACGGAGTATACACTATAGGTATCCGACCTCAGTGTAGCGAGAGAGATGGCTTAACGCCGGATCGATTGGGAGAGAATCGCACAGTCGATTGCGCATGGCGACGCGTCGCCAAGGCATGCGTCGCCACGCCAGAAATCGGTTTTACATGCGGCTATAGATGTTTCACATCAAAAAACTCGCACTAAGCACACTGTACGTCAAGCACGAGAATCTGTCGAATTCGTAATGTAAATGTATCGAGTCTTCGATACGAAAACGGATCATTACATTAAATGGTAGTACTAGATAGTCAGTCTTCGAGATTTACGTTACCGTATGTCAAAACAATTTTCGTGCTCTCGATTATGAGTATAAGTTTCGAATTTCGAGAACGTGAAATTGAGTTAATTCATACGTGGCTACTGAAATTAATTCTTTTTACGGACGGTAGGGCGCTGTTTTAAATCTTAAACATTTTTTCTCGATAGCGATACGAATAGTTTTTCGATAGTCATTCGTGCTCGCTCCTCCGGCACGAAGGTCGGGACAGCGTTATGCAACAGAGTCGAGAGTTCAAAGTCACACTATGTGACGGTCGTGTTTACATTGTGACGCCCATGAACTTTAGTGATTTAGAAATCCTTAACGGTAGTGGAACTTATTCGTGAAGCATCACCATCCGATCGAGGGCGCGTGACAACCGTTTGATTGAAGAATAATACAGCGGTTATAATAGAGATGGTTCCAACTTGAGGTCTGAAAACGGGGCGACATTCAAATTGATGATATGGCCTCAGTGGCTGATAGTGACAAGGCGGGTCGTGGGCTCGTTGGCACGTCGAAATCTAGACAAGTTGAGATTTCAATAGCATTTTTTTTTAGATTGAACATGATGATGGCTACTCCACATCCACTGCTGACATAGTTTTTTTTTCCTAACTATGCTGATAGCCTTGGGAGGCTATTTCAGCTTCGCCTTAACGTGTAGGTGAGCTCACGGGGCTCAAACCGGAAGAATTACTAGCTCTGACCCTAGCAAGAGCAGTGTTTCGCCGAATCTACCACCTAATCGGACCCGCTGAGAAGATCCGGCGAGAAACTCAGTGGGCTGTGTCTATGGGAAGACACAGGTCTTGCCCAAGCTATACCAGCAAGATTGGTCTAGTGTCGTCCGTGTCCGATTCCTGCGACCTTCAGCAGACCACCGGTCCACTTCAAAACACCATTTACAATTTTAAAAATAAAAACACTTATTATATTCAAATAAAGCCATTTGTTTAACTTGAACAAATGCGACAATGGTGACCGAAATTCATTATCGATTCAATTCTAGAGTGCATTGAGGTTTTGACAAAAAAATACAACAATGAAACGACAATTAAAAAAAGGGGATAAACATGATACCGGTTCGACAAACAAAGTACCGTTTGACAAACAAGAAAAAAAAAACACCGCTCTTCACAATCTGCCACATTACTGATGTGCAAATGTTTGCCTTAGAATGCTAATAAATGATAAGTGCCATGTTTCACGTTTGAAAATATTTGAAGCATTGTTCTAATTGATAATAATAATGTGCTAGTTTATAATGTGATGATAATCTTAGCGAAATTCGACTCGGGTCTCGAAGTCCTTGAATGAGCCGGTGTCTCAATCTTCGAAATCGCATAATTTAGGTTCAGTTTACATTTGAATTTAATATTCCAGTTGGGACATAATTTAATAACTCATTTTCTGTCACGTTAAATCTTATGAATTTATGTGTCTGTCTCTTTTTCGTTTCATCGACTTTCGAATCTTAACGACGCTAAGAAAATTATCACTTAAAAAAAAAAAAAGAAGGTAAGAATAGAATTATGAAATTCTGTTTTTAATTGTCTAAATTGGCCCGGTTGCTCGATGTCTGGCCACCCCAGTCGTCGCTCATTTCGATGACCATAGGCCCGCGTAACCAAGCGCTTTCTCTCCGGCCCATAAAAAGCGCTAATTAAGACATGAAAATCTGTTTATCAGAAATGTTCGTTTTTGTAGACACATAGATAAACTATGAAACATTTCGAGTGCTTATAATGTCGATGCGTAATGGATGAGATTATAGAACTTAACCAAAAGTAAAAGCCTATAGTTTGTTGAGTATCGATTTGTTAATAAGGGCAGTCGATAGAACGACATTTTTTTTATTTATTGCCCTTGTAGGCAGACGAGCATACGGCCCACCTGATGGTGAGTGGTTACCGTCGCCCATGGACTTCAGCAATGTCAGGAGCAGAGCCAAGCCGCTGCCTATCTCTGCCCATTTCTGTCGATTTATCGATTATCGGAATGAAATGAAATTTAAGCGTTCTGCGTAACAAACAATATTTCAATGAGTGAAATTCTATATGGTTTATGTGATATTTTTGCAACTTAACACGAGAGCCATTTAATGTTTAAAATTTGGGAAAAAAAATATCATAACAAAAAAACTTCTTCAGCTATTTCAACGGGGTAAACATAATTGTAGTTCAATTAAAAAAAAGATGTGTGGCGTCGTGGGTCACCGGATAGGAACGAAGTTCCTTATTATATAAATATTAATGTTAAGTTCTATTCGAGGTATAAAGAAGTGTATTGCACAAACGAACGCTCTGAGATCGTGGTCAATGAATGATAAAAAAACATGTTAGTTTTTGTACGTTATTACAAAGTTAAGTCGTGCACTGTGTGCATTACTAATTTGTACGTTATTACAAAGTTAAGTCGTACACTGTGTGCATTAATAATAAAAATCTTACGTTACGGACGTTTTTTCCCGGTTAGGGTAGTAGCCCTCCGCATCGTCCCACAAGGAACTTCGTTCCAACATTGTTATTTTTTTTTTTTTAATTATACTCGATAATCTCATTAAATAGAAAAAAAATATTAAATAATTTTATTTTTTTTATTTCTACATTTCCTATTATAATTATTAAAATAATAATATAGCCATCATACTAAGACTATACATAAATATTAAAAATCTTACGTTACGGACGTTTTTTCCCGGTTAGGGTACCCCTCCGCATCGTCTCATAAGGAACTTAGTTCCAACAATTCAAACTGATGATGTTAATATCAAATAAAATGCACCTTTAATTACAAAGGTAAATGTCGCGTATAAAGCGAAATGTTGCTTAAACCAAAAGACTTTTCGTCTTTCGGGAGAAAGAGGGATCTCGATTTAAGAAACTCTAGTTCCCAGTTGCTGTTTGTTGCGAAAATCACTATTTATTCAACTGAAGTCTTTGTCCTTTAATCTCAGAATAAGAGAAATAACAAAGAAAGGATTAACTCATTCACGAGTTTGCTTCCAGTAAAGCGTCATCATTAAATAAGGCGAGATTACACAAGGTACTAAGACATGGGCTAACTACAATACATTTGTCCTTTTTTACGTCAATTGCTTAAAGAATGTGTCTTTTAAATTAATAATAATACTTAACGAAGTAATGTTAATAAAAACGCTTAATTTCTTTCTAAAAATTATTTTTCAATAGATTATTATGCCGTGAAGCAGTAATGCGTTTCGATTTGACGGGTGGGGCAGTCGTTGTAACTATACTTGAGACCTTAGAACTTATATCTTAAGGTGGGTGGTGCATTAACGTTGTAGATATCTATGGGCTCCAGTAACCACTTAACACCAGGTGGGCTGTGAGCTCGTCCACCCATCTAAGCAATAAAAAAAAAACATTAATTTTGCCTTTCAAATAGCTATCGATTTCTGTCGAGAGCTCACAATTGTATTGAATATCACACGACAAGTGACGTATTCGTGGAATGACATAATTTTATATTCACGACCGGTCGGACTGATTTTAGATTAACAATTATTATTGGACGCGGTTAGTGGCGGTGCGATCAGATTCCATGGCCCTTTTTAAATAAAAAGTTTCGAAATTCATTCACGAAGTCGTCGTGGCCTAAAGGATAAGACGTCCGGTGCATTCGTATCTAGCGATGCACCGGTGTTCGAATCCCGCAGGCGGGTACCAATTTTTCTAATGAAATACGTACTTAACAAATGTTAACGATTTACTTCCACGGTGAAGGAATAACATCGTGTAATAAAAATCAAAACCGCAAAATTGTAATTTACGTAAGTAATTACTGGTGGCAGGACCTCTTGTGTGACCACCACACCGCCTATTTCTGCCGTGAAGCAATAATGCGTTTCGGTTTGAAGGGTGGGGCAGCCGTTGTAACTATACTTGAGACCTTAGAACTTATATCTCAAGGTGGGTCCTGCACTTACGTTGTAGATGTCTATGGGCTCCAGTAACCACTTAACACCAGGTGGGCTGTGAGCTCGTCCACCCATCTAAGCAATAAAAAAAAACATTCAAACAGTTTATAGGTTAATAAATAGTAAATAGACGTGATCACTGGCAATGCGATCAGATAGATTCCAGGGCCCGCTAATTTTAAGTAAATTTAAGTTTAGAATTTAAATAAAACAATATTTTTATTAAACACTAGCTGACCCGGCAGACTTCGTAGTGTCTCAATCGATAAATAAGAGACTTAAACTTCTGCATAAAATAAACTTTAAAAAAAAGCAAAAGGAATCCGTCCGACGGGGGACACGTCAAAGGGAAAACAAAATTGTTATTTTTATTTAATTCCGAACATTTTCATATTTATCTACCTTTTAAACCTTCTCTGGACTTCCACAAATAGTTCAAGACCAAACTTAGCTAAATCGGTCCAGCCGTTCTCGAGTTTTAACGAGACTAACGAACAGCAATTCATTTTTATATATCGACGCTTGAAAGGCAAACGTGACTAAGCGACAATGCGTGAACTTTACAGTAGACTAATTTAAAGTTGAAATACCTGAAAACAAAATTTATTTTAACGAATCCAGCTGTAGTATCATCTAGCTAGTAGCTGTAGGATTGAAATGATTTTAATAGAATATTTTACGCATCGAATATGGTTATTGCTATCATTTATGTACAAAGCAGTTATTGTCGCTTAGTCACGTTTGCCTTTCAAGCGTCGATATATAGATAGATAGATAATAATATAACGTTTACGCAAACTTCTCTACATAGTTGTGTACACAAACGTAAGACGCTAGACCTAAAACAAATATTTGAGTAGAATCGATCATAATTTTTCTGATTATTCAGTTTGATAACGCGAATATTATCGGTAGATACGATCTGCAAATATAAGCCGACGAAACATTATTTAAAGATATCAAAGATGAGATTACGTTATAATACTCATTGTAAAAATGAATATTTATAAAAAAATCTAATATTTTTTTTTTATCTAATATTAAAAAAAAAAGACATGCCCGCTGAGTTTCTTGCCAGTTCTTCTCAGGACGGAGGCTAGTTTTTGTGAATTGCCTTTAGTTCTTTTTGACGTTCAACAAGTATGTACTTTCATTTATGTTGAATAATTTTTTTTATTTGATTTGATTTGAGAGATATAACAATAATAAAATCAAAGATGGCGACCTTTTGTTGCGCGATCACGCAAGCTATGTTTTTTTTACTGATACTAGTTTAAATAAATTACATTATTTATTTAATCTGTCAATCACTTGATTTTCACTATATCATTATAGCTGTGTTTTAAATAAATACATCCTCCTCCTTGCCTCGTATTCCTCACTGCTGAGGGTCGTGACCAACCTTTTGTATCACCTTCGCACGCACGATCTTTTTCCATTTATTCTTTCTCTGGCGAATAGAACAGACAAGGCTGTATGGGCTTAGATCCTCTTGCCTTTCTTAATAAGGTTGTAGTGTAGTACCCCGCGCGCCCCTTATGTGCGCGGGAACCTCGTAGGAGGTTCGGCCTCCGGCCCGAAAAAAAAAAAAAGGGCCCTCCTCATTATGTGCTCCCCATAGGCGTTGAAAGGAATGGGCGATAAAATACAACCTAGGCGTACTCCTTTGCGAAATTTAAATGTTTTTGAGGTTGTTCTATCGACTCTTACGACTGCCTGACTTGAGCCATACAAGCGATGAGATGATTTGGTACCCCAACTTCTTGTAGAATCCTCCATAAACAACTCCAGTTGACACAGTTGAACGCCTTGCTATAGTAGAATATAGAAGGTTACTACCAGATAAGTGGGCAATATACATATTTGTTATGAGCCGTGGTTTTACAGCGCTGACTTACATTTATACCTCTTGGTTCGAGTATGCTAACGACACTCAACGATATCTGGACCGGGCTTTCGATATCACGATAAGACCGGCTACCGTTTGATGACATAATCCAGCCAACACCTGATAAACTATATGATGCGGCAGTAAATCCTATTGACGGCTGATCTATAGACTTTAATGCGGCTGCTACCGTTCGTGAAAAACGATAATAGCATCTACATAATCCGGCTGTTCCGGTTGTAGATGTATTAAGTCATTGTTACTGGAACGGTCATATTGAAGGTTATGCTCTTTACTTAAATTAAATAATGCGTCTCTAGTTATTTATAATTCTACGGCTTACTTGTGATGTAATAGAATCAAATCCCAAAACAATTATCGTTTTGCGTGAGACAGGGTTTTCTGTCGCAAAGCATTCGTTCGTTCGCAAGTCATTCGTCCCGGTTTGAAAGGTGAGTAGCCATTATACGATTATGAGGCAGTCTTATCCCGGTCATGGTCAAGGGATTGAGGCCGCAAGCTACCGTCATTATAGAGGTCTGGTAACAGGAGGAAGGGTCTGAGACCGAGGCTGGACGTGAGCTGGAAGAGCAACCCACTCGGCAGTATGTCGCGTTCTGACCTAGCAGGGTATCCCGGAACACCAGCGTCACCACCCAGATGGCCTGACGGGAAAACGAACTGCCGTGGGTCTGGTTGTAGTGTAAACACTATCCGTCAACCACGAGAACCGTCTTAGTGTTCTAACTAAGTTTGAACAGCGGGTGAGAGAGTGCAAACCTACCTTTTGGTAGGCCTTTAAAACTTCCTTCAGTCTGTTCCCAACATCTGCAGACCGTAAAAACCCCCATACCCTACCACAAACTAAGGTTCTAAACTTCATTCGGGTCCTCCTCCAACAAAACACATCCTTTCCGATGATTTTTCCTGATTTATCCCTAAATGTCGACTTCGTTTTCGTCTAATTTGATGATCGGGACAATGTGGCCAATTCTTCCTAGATACATGCATCGAATCTTATCTTTTACTCATTAAACTGTAATCCAATCAATTTTCGTTGTCACGTTTACTGCCTGTACGCGAAATTATCTAATTTAATAAAAAAAAATTATTGCCCTTGTTCGCAGACGAACATACGGCCCACCTGATGATGAGTGGTTACCGTCGCCCATGGACTTCAGCAATGCCAGGGGCAGAGCCAAGCCGCTGCCTACCGATGTCACTAGAAACTCTAGAACTTTTTGAACCTAACTGTGATGTGTTCTACGAGCAATGTGGTGTGTCTACTGCCACTTCAGCTGCACCATTCTGAAAGCTATGTCGGTCACTTTGATTCTCCTGTAATTCTTATCGATCCGTAAATATATTTTTTTTAAATATTTGCGCTCTTAGATTCCAATCCAGACACCGCATAGCTCAATACGAGCAAACCGAAAGAAAACAAAATTGTATTTATTAATGATTAGTCACACCAGTATGCTTTATTGACCGAATTGATTTAACTTTGATCCAGAATGATCTCAGGATAACTCAGGATGATCTGCAAGGCCAATCTGAAGATTGATTTAGTTCATTCGGGTAACCAGGCTTGGATTGTCTTAGCCTTGGATTGAAGAAATGGAAAACAGACACAAAGTAATACTCATTGCGACACGACAAAAACAAATTACCTTTAATTACAAGGAAAACATAGAAATCAACAAATACGTACAACCCAACCACTTACAAGGAAATCTGGAAGATTCTACAAAAAGTCCTCTGAATAATGCAATTATTAGAAATTTCGAAAAACCCATTCAGGTCGTAACAACGATTAGTGTGCACAGAATGATCTCAACCTAACCAAGAATCAATGAACTAATTGACCCGGCTAAAAAGGAACGAATAATACGTGTAATGAATTTACTCTCGCGTCAATGTTCAATGGCCAGAGCAATTGCGCTGTTAAATGAATTTCTGTTCAAAATCCAGGATGCTGGCGCGTTTGCCGATAGTTGGGGAATACTTTTGTCTAAAATTATGTTATTTTTAGCATAATAATAATATAATGCTTCTTACGTCTTCTATATATAAAAATGAATTGCTGTTCGTTAGCCTCGCTAAAACTCGAGAACGGCTGGACCGATTTGGGTAATTTTGGTCTTGAATTATTTGTGGAAGTCCAGAGAAGGTTTAAAATGTACATAAATATGAAAGCGGTCGGAATTAAATAAAAATAACTATTTTGTTTTTCCTTTGATGTGTCCCCCGTCGGACGGATTCCTATTGTTTGTTTTAAGTTTATTTTATACAAAAGTTTAGGTCTTTTATTTATCTACTGAGGCACTACGAAGTCTGCCGGTTCAGCTACTACTTAATAATTTTAACAATGTTTTTTGTGTTAACGAGTTAGGCGTTTTGGTGCAAACTGTAAGCCTGACTTTGTATTGAATTGAATAAATAAATAAATGATAAGACGCATCGAAGCGAGAATTCACGTATCTGTTTTTCTTCCATTGCACAAAAGAACAATCGTTTTACGAGTAAAATAATGACAATAAATTTATTCCTTTAGAAATGGAAACAATACTGTTATGAATAAATAGGTACCTACGTAATTTGTCACGTCACAACGCCCTTGACGTCTGTAATGTTAATCTGAATTATTTATAGGCTGATTTACATATCGAGTGAAAGATTTTATTTGAAGTTAAAGTTACTGGTACGGTATATTAGGAACCAGTTCGGGTAGGTACCGCTGTCTTGCCTATTTCCGCCGTAAAGCAGTAATGCGTTTCGGTTTGAAGGGCGGGGCAGCCGTTTTAACTATACTTGAGACCTTAGAACTTATATCTCAAGGTGGGTGGCGCATTTACGTTGTAGATGCCTATGGGCTCCGGTAACCACTTAACACCAGGTGGGCTGTGAGCTCGTCCACCCATCTAAGCAATAAAAAAAAGACTTCACCCTAATGTCTGCACGTCATGAAATACGGCGTCTATGAAATTAGTTAGTACTAGCCGTACCCGTCCGCTTCGCTGGGCATTTAAAATTAACATTATTATTTCTCACCCCCACAAAGATTCTCATCATTAACGCCCCCGCAACTGATGTAGTAGGGAGTCCAACACTCATATAAATATTAGCCTATCCATCAAGTACATTTGCTACATGGATATCAAGTTTCAAGTCAATCGGATGCAAGGTTCAGTAGTTATAACGGAACATCCTTAAAAACCACTGTAGATTTATATATTACTAGCTGACCCGGCAAACTTCGTAGTGCCTCAATCGATAAGTAAAAGACCTAAGCTTTTGTATAAAATAAACTTAAAACAAACAAAAGGAATCCGTCCAACGGGGGACACATCAAAGAAAAAACAAAATTGTTATTTTTATTTTTAATTCCGAGCATTTGCATATTTTTTAAACCTTTTAAGCCTTCTCTGGACTTTCACAAGTAATTCAAGACCAAAATTAGCCAAATCGGTCCAGCCGTTCCCGAGTTTTAGGGAGACTAATGAACAGCAATTCATTTTTATATATGTAGATTATAGATATATATTAAACGCACTCAGCTTTCTTTCTTCTTTTCCCTCCACTGCGTATAAACCGTTTTTTCTTTGATTTCTATTCATAACAGAGTTAAGGCACAAAATTAAATCGTTTTTCTTTTAAATAATTCTAATGATTACTTCTGTCTTAACACTACTACTTACGGAATTTTCGACTATCAATGTAAAAGCTATAAGGTCGAATGTTATTGGCAAGTCAAATTAATAGTTGTTGCAGGTTTTATCAAAGCAGGTTTTCGGTATTGATTTAATCCGCTATTTTATTTTTGTTGGCCTTGTTATCTATTGACCCAATTGTAAACCACAGCTTACTTTTTGGCGGGAACTCGAATAGTGAGGTAATCGCTTTTTTTGATTTTTTTATTTTTTTTATTTCCTTTGTAGGCAGACGAGCATACGGCCCACCTGATGGTGAGTGGTTACCGTCGCCCATGGACTTCAGCAATGCCAAGGGCAGAGCCAAGCCGCTGCCTACCGCAAGTACATTTAGTACTTCTTCGTGTAACATTGGTGGCTTTTTAATCATTCAAATAAAAGTGCACCAGTATAGGTTAATATAACAAAATCACCGGCATAACTTCTTGGGTTCTCCCAAAAGGTCTATTGAAATTGCTGTAAATTCCCATAATTTTACGGAGTGAAAATTTTTCATTTCACCTCACAAAACCATTTCATCGAACTTTGTCTTAAAATCACGATCATTCAAATCAAATAATAAAAAAAATAATGAAATTCGTTTTTTTACACTTCATTTCGTTACGTTCCGTTTCATGTTATCATAACCCAAATAAAAATTTGGCTAAAAGGTCAGAATCCAGACAGTTACATAAGTAAAATAAAAATAGACTTTTTTTATTTGGTTCTCTGTTGTTATGCAGTAAATAAAATACATAGATCACACGCAAGCGAAGGCCACTACCCACACGAAAGCAAACTCAATTGTATTGCATAACAGTCGCAGTGGAACGTCATTCCTCTCCGAGCAAAATCTGGAATAGCTAGCAGGGTACAACTCACGGAACACTAACACACACACACACATATATATCGAAGGAGACCTAACAAGACAAGAGCAACTGCTTGGCGATTGAATCTGTTTAATAGTCTAATTTATATCTGTATAGCGACCCGCCCTCGCTTCGCTTCGGAAACATTAAAACACACATGAAACAAACAAAAAAAAAATTTTTTTTAAAAGTAGCCTATGTTCATCAGGGACAATGTCGGCTTCTAATGGAAAAAGAATTTTTCAAATCGGTCCAGTAGTTTCGGAGCCTATTCGAAACAAACAAACAAACAAATCTTTCCTCTTTATAATATTAGTATAGAAGTATAGATATAGATTAAGTATTATAGAGATTTTCACATTAAATATTCATGAGCGACGACTTTCTCTTTCTGATGTCAATACACTTCAGTAACACGAGATGGACGGTTGTATGCAAGAGGTCTTTACGCGTCTAAATTAAAAATAAACGCATCTAGTTAATTGCCATAGTGTTTATCTGATTAACATTGTCCGTTTCAATATGAATGAAGAAACATACGAATCAGAGTTATAAAGTCCTTCAAACGCTATTAACAGACTGAGGCGTGTGATCGCTTAGGCATAATGAACATCCAATTCAATAATTGATGCCCACGTCTAAGAATTCGTTCGAAAAAGATTTCAGTTAATTTTGTTCGTTCCTTTATAGCGATTACAATGGTATTAGCTCACGTATTATAATAGATGTGTGCAACTATATATCGAATAAGATTTTTTTTATTATTATTGCTTAGATGGGTGGACGAACTCACAGCCCACCTAGTGTTAAGTGGTTACTGGGGCCCATAGGCATTCGCAACGTAAATGCGCCACCCATCTCGAGATATAAGTTCTAAGGTCTCAAGTATAGTTACAACGGCTGCCCCACCCTTCAAACCGAAACGCATTATTGCTTCACGGCAGAAATAGGCAGGGTGATGGTACCTACCCGCGCGGACTCACAAGAGGTCCTACCACCAGTAAATTATTATTTTGCATTATTTTCCAACATCAAGAGAAAAAAAATTATAATAAGACAGAGAAACTGTAATAAATAAAAGGATCTAACTCTAGAATTCTTGCTGATTATTGTATAATTTCGACCACTGGGCGAACACTAGGCTCTTGTTAACTAATTCGATAATATTAATCGCAATGAAACACGACTAGAAATAAAGTAATGCGCCTAGTCAATGACCTTGCGTGGCGCGGGGGGCTGCCAATTACATTCACGCGGCTGAGAGCCATGAATATGGAATCTAATAAAATGACAAATTCGTTTTTTTTTCTACTAAACAATATTAACATTTTAAAATAGATTGTTCAAAGGTGAGCTTCACAGTAAGCTCACTCGCTTTTGGTTAAGTATTTTGAAAAGTTATATAAAGTTAATTTTTTTTTATTGCCTTTATAGGCAGACGACCATACGGCCCACCTGATGGTGAGTGGTTAGCCTCGCCCATGGACTTCAGCAATGCCAGGGGCAGAGCCAAGCCGCTGCCTACCGCTGATTTTCATTTGAGTAACTTTTAGAATACAAACATTGGTTTTTCTTTATCGAGAGCGGTTCTCTTGTAATTTAAACGGAACCCAGAATTCATACTTACATTACAAATGCAGCGTTTTAAACATTCATGCAATAACAAACAGGTGAATGTGTCCTTCGACCCGTACCCACATCCGGCGCGGACGCATGCATTAATGCATTCCAATGTGGAGCGTTTATTAAAATACATGTTGATCTATATTCAGCGATTGCACTGACAACTTCGGCTCACTGAGTTTCTCGCCGGCTCTTCTCAGTGGGTTGCGATTCCGATTCGGCGGTAGATTCAGCGAAGCACTGCTCTTGCTAGGGCTGGTGTTAGCAAATTCCTTCAGGTTGAGCCCTTAGCTCACCTACGCGTCCGGGCGTAGGTGAGAACACTGATCCTAGCAAGAGCAGCGCTTCGCAGAATCTACCATCGGATTGAAATCGCGACTCACTGAGAAGACCCGGCGAGAAACTCAGTCGGCTGTGTCTATGAGTTAATTCGCTCGTCGAGCCCTTCGTCGCAAGCGACGGGCTCGGCAAGGACGGTGACCGGTGCTTGTGGTACCTAAAAGCACCGTTAAGGGATCGGGAGGATACGTAATTACGTGTTTTGGGCGACGTCGGCTGTTTACCATTCGGTCTACAGGATCAGGTATGAGGGACCGCCTAATCATGTCAGCCTTCGTTAGAAGTTAAGAATTTGTTTAAGATACCTATCTAATCGATGGTAGCCTAAGGGGCTATTCCGGTTACTCGCGGACCGGAAGGTGGAAGATGATAAGAAAAGTTAAATCATCATGGCCTAAAGGATAAGACGGCAGCTTGGTATCAAGCGATTTGATTATGCAAAATCTACCACCGGATCGGAAACGCGACCCATTGAGAAGATCCGGCGAGAAACTCCATGGGCTCGACGCTGGCTTTAACTATAACCCGGCATATAGCAGTCAGCCAGCGGCGACACCCTGGACGCGTCGTGATCCATCCGTATGTACCGCTCACTGTTCATGATGTCACCGCTCATGATGATGGATGCTACTAACTTTAACTTCTCTCATGATTGACTCCCTAGATTCTCCTACGCGTCCTGCTGAAACTATGAAGATTATCTTCGAACCGTCGGTCTATCAACCAAAGACACCTGCTCAATGAAAGATGTGGCCCTTTTAGATTTCCCCAAGCGACTTAATTAAAATAAAAACATATTACATAATATGTATCAACAAGATTTTCTTATTTTCCGAGAGCCCTATTCGTTTTTTAAATACTTTCACGCCGTCTCGGTCGTTCGCGTCCCTGACCATGAAATATGAAAAAATATTCGAACATCCATTTTCTCAAAATCAATATATCGCGGCACATTTTTCAAATTAACAGACCTCAAAATATAAATCCCACCACCTATCCCGGATGAGATTTAAGTCTTGTTTAATATAACACTGTTTTACCTTTTACTTTCAAGGGTTAAGGCTGTCCACTGACATTAAGCTCGCTTGACAATAATTATCAAGTTTTCTTTAGGAGACGCCGAACGGTGAAGTCATGATTTAAACATTAATATGTCGCCAAAACCCGTTTTATGTTCCAATTTCTCATAGGCTACACTTATAACATATTGTGTATTGTGTGATTTGAGTATTATCTTTTGGTGTTCAAATTCAAATAAAACTTGTTTATGAACTACCTTCATTAAACATAATGAATGATTTAAAAAAAAATCTATTACGCGTGCATACGGATCCTATAATTAATTTTACAAAAATAATAATTTTTTTTTTAGTCATAAAATCTTCAGAATTCGACAAATAAACGAACTATTTTTGAACAACAAACTCACCACGTATATCGAGTAATTGATACTATGATTCGAACAACCACACTGTCCACTACACAGTCCAAATACAACTGATAAGCATTCGAATTACGTAACGCAAGAATTGAAAAAAAAAAAAACAAAACGCACAGTCGATGTGGGTCTGTGCGTGCGCGTCGCGGAACGTATTTACGAACACTGACCGGTGTAGTGACGCGGCTGGACTCGGCTAAAGGCGGGAATGAAACTATTCCATAAATATTTGAATAATAAGTAACGTGACCATTGTTTTTTCGTGTCAAAGCGGGACGCCTACGGAATTTCGTATATAAATAAATATATAGGGTATGTCGGGGTAAGATGTAATATATAAGTGCAAAATAAAAAATAAGGTTTAAAAAATTACTTGAAATAATTTATTATTGTATTTTACTCTCACTGACATCTTAATCCTTACATCAACTTGACCTTAAAATAATATTTATAAATTACTATTATCAATATTATCGTCTATAATTATTAATAAAATATTTTGTATCTGATGCCTGATGAAGGTCTGATCTGATGTCTAACAAAAGACCGAAACGTTGCAAAAATAAAAATGTAATTTGTTATTATGATCCTATCTTGTCCACATTCCTGAGATACAAAATATTTAATTAATACATATTTATAAATAATCTCGCAACAAAAAACTACTTTTCTACAGCAAAATTAGAGTTACTTTAGTATGTATTTTGTAATATAATAAGGATTTGGGATAAGTAAGTATTCCGGAAGTTTCTAATAAACACATCTACAACAGATAATTAATGAAAGCGGGATATTTTTGTTCTCGTTGGGGACAGCGGGACGGACAGCCTGAGAGTGGGATAATCCCGCCCGAAGCGGGACGTATGGTCACGTTAGTAATAAGTCAAACCTCTTAGGTCGCAATGTTTTTTTTAGTCTAATTTTTTTTCTACATCTTATTCCTCTTTTAAATCTATCAAATGTTTAATCTATAAAATCTAAACTTAATTATTTTAATTTACTTAATATATATGTAATGGTATTTATAAATTATGTAGATTATTGTAAAATGTAACTTCGTCCAAAGACGCCAGTAACAGAGGCACGGGAAAATGCGTGATGATGCCTGATTAGTATGTATTTAATATAGGTACGCTACATAATAATAACCATGTATACATTATAATAACCATGTATAGTAATTATCACACTATGTGTACTCGCTGATCTACCCGGGTTGTTTTAATTTTTGCAGAGACTAAATAACACAGCGATAAAAATAAATAATGAAATTAACAGAGATTCTTTATTTTTGAGGTATGGCGCCGGCAAACGAATAGACAGATTTTTTTTTCCTTAGATGGGTGGACGAGCTCACAGCCCACCTGGTGTTAAGTGGTTACTGGAGCCCATAGACATCTACAACATTAATGCGCCACCCATTTTCAGATATAAGTTCTAAGGTCTCAGTATAGTTAGAACCTACCCGTGCGGGACTTACAAGAGGTCCTACCACCAGTAAGTTTTTTTTGTAGTTATAGAAACAGTAACCACGTGAGCTTGAATAAAAGCCTTATTTCAAAACCACAGACAAACACTTTCATTTTTATTTAAACAGATACGCATAGCTTATAAAATAAATGAATGAAACCTAGTAGTCATTTGTTAGTAGCTAATTTGTCAGTTTAGTTAAAATACGTCTTAGGATATATCAAATTATATACACCGGTTTGCCTAAAACCACTCGTTAGCCAACTATGTGTCTATGCCAGATTCCTTTCACAAAATGAAAAAAAAAACTGTAGAAAGGTTAAACGCAAATAAACGAGAAGCGAAAATGAACAAACAAAGAATGTCACCAGTATTATTTTTTATCTAAAAGTCGATTATTCAAACGTTAATTTCTGCTGGATAAGGCAGATGAAAACTGTATTGAAATTGTTCAGCGTGTAATTATGATTTAACGTTCAATTATCTAAACTGGCCATGAATTAACTGAAAAAAAAAAAAACGTGGACAATAATTAATTGATTTCTTGATTTCTCGTGACTAGCCGCTAGACTATAGCCCCGATTTTAAATATCTCAATGATATCTGACTCTTCGAAAAATTTGTGGTCCCGTAGTAGTCGAAATTTGACTATAATTAATTGAAATTATAAGTTTCAACATTATTATTGTCGTATTGTTATAGATTTCGCCAAGACTACACTATAGACAAATACTCGTAATATTAAAGATAAACAATACTAACCTATTCTCAATTTGACTACAGACTTTAAGCAATAACAAAAGTTTGACAATAAGCAAAGAGTGTGTGTGTGTCAAATACATGGTAGTGTGTGTAATGTTTTCTTTGTTGATTTAATGTATCTTTTATGCATTATTTAAAAAAAAATATTAGCATTGTGCACATCTTCTCTATATTCTCTATAAGTGTGGAAAATTTCATACTCCTCCGTCCGCGCAATTTTCGTAAAAAGGGATACACAGTTTTTGCTTCACGTATTAATATATAGATTCTTTTTTCAATTCTTTCTATTTTGTTATTTTCAAAATTGATGTTCGTATTTTGTCATAAATGGAATGTTTATATAAGGAAAAAGCTGAATAGATAGAAATATCAAATTAATTTAATCTATGATAAACTGACAATGAAATCTAAATGCGAGATTTTTTGGCGGGAATCCGATGAGTGAAGTTGTGTGATTTGTTTTATTTTGTCTATTTAGTGTTTCCTCAGGTTTAAATTTGTAATAACGGTGGTTTATTAACTGTTTAATATCTGTGTAAGTGCACAAATGTGGGAAAACGAAACAAAGCCGCTGGACGTCACTTCTCGGGATCCTCCAAAAAGTCCACTGAAAAAATCTCAGTAAATGACCACCATTTTACTGAGATTATATTTCATCTCATATCTCATTTCACTTAATTTCATCCCAGTTAATTAATATCTCAAATTAATCATCTTCATTTCATTTCACTCCAAATTATCATTTTCCATAAAATAAGAATATAAATTAAAATAAGACATGACCTAAAGGTCTTAGTTACCAGGTCTTAAAATCCCCTATAAAAATCTACATGCAGAGTAAGTACTTCACGGTGTAAATGATAAAAATATAAATAAGTGCTTGTCCTCACTGCATTTTATAATCTCTGTTCACCGATTTATCTAATTACAGTTCACATTTTTTCAACAGTCTAATGTTGTTCTTGCCGCGTGATTGACAGTGACGCGCGAGGACACTGAACTTCAGTTCAATATTGTCCAGGGATACTCGCAGCGAAACATAACAGAGCTTAATAAGTCAATGATAAGATAAGACGTACTTAAAAAGGTAGTATATAATTAGCCAATGTCATCACAAAACTTTTTTAAATTTTTTTTATTCGTTTCCACAAAGTTTCGTTTGACAGAGCGTAAATAGAATAGGTATTATGCAACTGGAGTATCAAACTGTTCCTTTTTTTCCCTACCTATGCTGATAGTCTTGAGAGGTTTTAACAGCGTTTCCCTAGCGTGTATGTGAGCTCTCGGGGCTCAAACCGGAGGTGTTGCTAACACTGGCCCTAGCAAGGGCAGTGTTTCGCAGAATCTACCACCGGATCGGAAACGCGATCAACTGAATCACAACTGAGAAGATCCGGCGAGAAACTCTACTACATTATTTTATTCTATCATCAATAGTTTAAGCAGGGCACGCGATGTAAAGCATATTTTAGGTAATTCTTTTACACCTTAAGTTACATTACTGGAGCTTTAGTAAGGATCCCAAATTTTTTTCAAAAAAGATTATTGTCGATGTCACTCGGGAGTAGTGTAGCTTCCAAACAGTGAAAGAATTTTTCAAATCGGTTCAGTAGTTTCGGAGCCTATTCAATACAAACAAACAAACAAATCTTTCCTCTTTATAATTATATATAATATAATGTATAATAATAATAATAATATTACGTATAGATTGCCTAAACGTAATTATTATTATTTTCCACAG
The DNA here is from genome assembly GCF_003987935.1 of Bombyx mandarina. Next base: position 2,081,391 of record NW_021011499.1, on the reverse strand, counting down.
GGAGAAAATCGCCGGATCCCCATTCGCGCAGCGGGTGGGGTATGTGGGAGTTGAACCTCACTAAAAACTCCTGCTGCTCACAACCGGCGAACTACCCCGGACCGGGCCGGAGCCCAGTCGGAGTTATTGAGACCGCGGGACAGGGTTTATGCAGAGCACATTACATCCATCCCGCCGACCCTCAGACGTCGGACCGGCGGCCGCCGGCGAAACGACCACCAGTTCCCACGGTCGACGGGCCGGGAGCTCACCTTGATGGCGCCACGCTGCACCTTCCCCCAGAGCGATCGGGGGAACGCTGTCTACCATCACCCGGCTTCCTATTACGGGCGTGGTGTAAATCGCCCCGCCCCACGGCTGGGTCCCTCCCCGCATAAAGCGGGTGGAGCCCAAAGCTCTTAGGGGGCCGGGTCACGGATGAGACCCCGGTCCCGACCCCTGCCCGGCGGCGGCGGATTTCTGCATAGCGAGGAGAACTTCGCCTCACCCGCCTTGCCGCCTCCGTCTGCGAGATGGTGCACTCGCAGAAGTCGAGCATAGCTTTCCAGGACTCGTCGCCGCCAAGCATCGACGCCACGACGCCAGGCAGCGACAAGTCTGGTCCTATCTTTGCGACCACGACACAGCGCTGCACCTCCCAAGTGGGGCAGACAGCGAGCGTATGCTCCGCCGTGTCCATGTCGTGTCCACAGTGGTGGCACCTCGTCGTCGCCTCAGCTCCTATCCGGTGCAAGGACTTCCCGAAGCATCCGTGCCCGGTCAGCACCTGCACCAGACGAAAGGTGAGGCGTTCTGCGCCACGATTCAGACAATCATCAAAGACCGGGTAAACCGCCTTGACAGTCCTTAACCCCACGTGGGGTTGGCCAACCGCCTCGACCACGATTCGACGTAATTAACCTTGCATCTAGTTCACAATATTGTGCAAGACAATAAATATTGCTTGATCTGAAGAGAAATTTGTGGGACTAACCGAAAAAATAAGAACGCTGAGCATCTCCAAGCGCTATTAACGCAAATAAAGAGTTAACTTACATATTAGAAAATTAAATTAAATAAAAATAAATAAAAACTGTTACTGCTGGTAGGACCTCTTGTGAGTCCGCACGGATAAGCACCCTGCCTATTTCTGCCGTTAAGCAGTAATGCGTTTCGTTTTGAAGGGTGGGGTAGCCGTTGTAGCTATACTGAGACCATAGAACTCATATCTCAAGATAGTAATCTCATAGATGTCTATGGGCTCCGATAACCACTCCTAATAATAGGTGGGCCGTGAACTCGTCCACACACCTAAGCAATAAAAAAAAAGAATGTAATTAAATTATTGCCTGAATCACATTAAAATTTTAACACTGCATCACAATCAAGACCTCCATTCTAAAGTGAAAGTCATTGTCGTTTATTCCAAATACCTTTGGCGCTTATGAAATTTAATTCGATAAAAAGTCCGTGCAACTCTCTGAGTTCCAATGAATGCTATAAGTGACGAAAGCGGGTAGTTTTCAAGTTATAAATTGATCGTTTTGTGTAAACAAATATGGCAACTAGTTTAGACGAATCAACCGCTACTCAATGCTGTATTCCGAGCACGTAAAAAGACGTAACGAAAAATACTACCAACACACGTTCAAAGTGCAATGTCCGGCTTGAATGCGATATCAATAAAAACATTGAATACGCTACCCGATATGATTAAATAGTGTTCCGGAAATACCCAACTAAACTAAACATAATTCTAAATATCGCATCTTTCAAACCGGAACCCAGATAAGATAAGTTGTTATGGGACAATCTGAGCCGCCATTGTTATGGCTTGTTAGCCGAAGTACGGACGTATACATTATTAAATTAACGAGCTACGATAAATACCCGATAAAACATTTGCAGCCTCAACATTTTCCCAGAAACACAACAACGTAAATCCCGTCACCCGCTTTGAGTGCCATTGTCTGTTTCGCGGTAAAAATAAATAGGGCGGTAGTTATAGCTATCGATACCGATTGAATCGTATCGATATTATTGCATTATTTTTTAAATAAACAGTAATATAATTGCGCCCGTATCGATAGTTACCTCCATTCTGCATTACTAATCACGTAAAATGTTCATTGTATTTTATGACTATTGTAATAATGGGCAAACTTTGTAACTATAGTTGTTCGTGTTTTAGAGATTTATTTCGATTCGAGATTGATTTTTTTAAGTATAAGCACGCAGCAGTTGATTTTTTTAAGTTTAAGTATAAGCGCATATAATATAGATAAAGCTTATTGAATGTTAAATTTCATTCATAGATTTGGTTAGGTTTTACCCAGCCATCAACACATCTTCTTTTATACAATAGTTTTGTTTCTTTCTATAAGGTTGCCGTCGCTTTACTGGTGGTAGGACCACTTGCGAGTCCGCACGGGTAGATACCACCGCCCTGCCTATTTCTGTCGTGAAGCAGTAATGCATTTCGGTCTGATGGGTAGGGTTGCCGTTGCAACTATACAGAGATCTTAGAACTTATATCCCAAGGTGGGTGGCGCATTTACGTTATAGATGTCTATAGGCTAGGTAGGCAGCGGCTTGGCTCTGCCCCTGGCATTGCTGAAGTCCATGGGCGACGGTAACCACTCACCATCAGGTGGGTATGCTCGTCTGCCTACAGAGGCAATAAAAATAAATAAATAAAAGGCTCCAGTAAACACTTAACACCAGGTGGGCTGTGAGCTCATCCATCTATCTAAACAATAAAAAAAATTGCTTTATTCCACAGTAGGTATAATATTTATGTTGAATGACTGGAAATAGTACAAAGCGAGTTCTTAAGCGTCTTTATACCGATGTCGTCTCTTCGACTTATCCTAACCGTCAACACTTATCGCTCTAACCGATCATAGGTCATAAAGTTAATGAAATAATCAGATTGAATACAGATATTTCTTTGACAAACTTTCATGAAATAATATAATCGTGCTATCGCGCATTCTAAGCCAGGTATGGGCAACCTTTGACGTGTTGAGGGCCAAACTTTAGCGTGCAAATACGTTCGCGACCGCATTTAAAAAGTACTTAGTGTATCTTAAAGTAGTGATAATATTTTTGCCACAGATATTAGACATGAAATAATACGACAATGGGATTATAGTACAATTTATTAAAATAACCAAATTAAATTTTAAAAAATATACATTATAATTTATTTTTATTTGATGTTTTCTTTCTGTATTAGAGCCGGCTGTATAAGTATAAGTCGGCTGGTACATTATAATTAAATCGTCAAATTTGCAATTGTTACAAACTACGAAAGTTAAATACACCGAAATCAATGAGACACTTGAGCTTGAATTCGGGACACTAATCCATCGATATTTGGATTAATTCCACTGATACAAAGACGTAAAGAATATTCCAAATTATCGTCAGTCAGTCTTGTACGATATGTTGATTTATTAACTTTCATCAATGAAAAGAACTGTTCACATTTATAAGTACTGCTAAACTCACAAATCAAACTTCTTGCGAACTTTCTAAGCTGCGGAAAATTGTTTTCTTCTAGGTATTTTTTGTAGAAATCGCACAACTCTACGTCGTCAAATTTGGATTTTAGGAGTGAGTTTTCTTGAATCTCGGTCAACTCCATTTGTAAGTGTATTGGAGCATTTTGTACATAACATTTTATAGGAGTAGCAAAAAAAACTGCAACAGTCTTCCGTGTTTTTGAAGTCGCTAAATCTGTTCGAAAATTGTTCCGACAGTAACTTGAATTCTTCAGCATATTGAGCATAAGCAATATTTTCATACGCAGAGAGCGTGTTGAAATGGTAACTGCTACCAGACAGCATGTGTGACTCCTACAAGCGCTTTCAAATGGCTATACAAATCTTTTACTAACTGTCCTTGTTTTTGAAGTTTCAAATTTAAATCATTCAAATAGCCTGTAAGATCGACCAGAAATGCTAAGCCACGTAACCATTTTAGGTCACTTAATTCAGATAGTGGTTTATCTTTTATTTTCATAAAGTCTGCCATCTCATTTCTAAGCTCGTAAAACCGTTTCAACATTTTTCTTTTGCTCAGCCATCTGACTTCACAATAATATGTTACGTCGTTTTATTCAGCTGATACTTAATCCAAAAACGCCTTGAACTGACGGTGGTTAAGCCCTCGGGATCGATTAAAGTTGATGATTTTTACTACCACATTCATTACTGGAGTCGAATGGACTTAGAACACAAGTTCTATTGGTGGATAATGCAATGAAGGACTATCAAATAACCTTTTTGCACATTTAATTCTGTTGCTTTTTCATTCAAAATTCCGATGAAACCTTTACGTAAGTCAACTCTGTGCACCATCAGTGCATACTCCTGGTATGTCGAAATAAGCGCCACGCGGTTTTTTTTTTTTATTGCTTAGATGGGTGGACGAGCTCACAGCCCACCTGATGTTAAGCGGTTACTGGAGCCCATAGACATCTACTATGTAAATGCGCCACCCACCTTGAGATATAAGTTCTAAGGTCTCAGTATAGTTACAACGGCTACCCCACCCTTCAAACCGAAACGCATTACGGCTTCATAGCAGAAATAGGCGGCGTGGTGGTACCTACCCGTGCGGACTCACAAGTGGTCCTACCATCAGTGATTATGCAAATTATAATTTTGCGGGTTTGATTTTTATTACACGATGTTTTTCCTTCACCGTGGAAGTCAATCGTGAACATTTTATCCCTCCACACCATAAGATCCACATCTCCCTAGGTGCATCCCAACACTTGACTAACATGTCCTTTTCTGTAAGGCGCGCCAATTCGTAGGGTACAAATTGGCTTTTGTCCGCAGTGTCCCCAAACTCACAGTTACACTCACAACCTTCAGTTCTCCGGCCAATGCTGGAGAGTTGTAGAAATTGTCCGTCCATATTGTGTGCTCTCTAAACTGAAGACCATATAAAAGTTTGCGCACGAGAGCTAGTCTTGTCCCAGAAATTGGATCATCTTTCTTGAAGGTGCCGAGGTGTCATAGCCTGCATGTAATTCAAGCCACCACAAATAGCCAGTCAATATAACCAGCCACACTTCATATGTTTTTATCCCAACTGTCGCTGCCTTGTTACGGACGAACTGGTATATCAAGTCAGCCTTTCACATGGTCAAACTCTCATCAATAGCCACATTTTGAGATAAATTATATAATTCTGAATTTTTGATTAAGGTGGTTAATGCCAGATCTCAACAACAGTATTTCATTATGATAGGACTTTTTGGCGGGAACGTGAGGAGCGAAGTAGTGTGAACTGTTTTATTTGGTCTATTTAAAATGTCTTCAGGTTTAAAGGTGTATATAATAACGGTGGTTTATTAACTGCTTAGTATCTTTGAAAGTGCACAAATGTGGGAAAATGAAACAAAGCCGTTGAACGCAGCTTCTTGGGATCCTCCAATAAGTCCACTGAAAAAGTCTCAGTAAATAACCACCATTTTACTGACAATATATCTAATCCCATATAATTCCATCTCGTTTCATCTCATTTCATTTCATTTTATTTCACTTCATATTATCATTTTTCATATTTAAAATATAAAATATAGGCTGTATGGTATGATATTTTTGCCTTTTCAGTTAGAAAAGTAGAACTACCACTACTTCACTTTGACAGCTACGACATGTGGTCATTGTGGTCAATTTGTGTTTATTTATAAATAAAACCTATTGTAAATTAAGAATATGAAAGTTAATACGTAATTAAATCAACATGAATCCAAAAAAACTAGCCCAGAACCCATCATTGGCGTACACAAGCCACCCAGATTATAGAAAACCGCCAAAAATAGCAAATCCGGTAAATAACCTTTACACATCATTAGATTTTTTTTTGTAAGCCCATAGCAGCAATTTGAAAATCAACGAAGTAATCGCGATGGCGTGTCTTCGAGAAGTTTGTTATTAAAGATTTCAAACTTTTTGTACTAAGCCATAAATAATTAGTTTAATTCGTATACCAGTCGACTTAACCTAATAGGTGTATGGCTCTAATAAAGAATAAAAAAAATCGTATACTGATTCATCACACTACTTTATTTTTATTTCTAATTTCCTTTTGTAACTTGTTTCATTTGATGAATAATAAATCATACACTCGTTACAGTACCTTCAAAGTCTTGGAGCGCCTCACATAGATTCATTCAATTATATGCTGGACGATGGCTTGAAGTTTGCGATAGCTGATCTATTGCCATCCGAATTTGAGTTACCTAGTGGTGAAAAGGTCAAAGTGACAATCGATGAAGCAGCATTCGCTAAACCCAATGTTCCTATGGATACAGTAGGGGTTAAATCTCAGGTGGTCCTCCCAACAGAATGCCGGCAGAGAGCTGCTACATACAAGGGAGAGTTAAAGATCAGAGTCACTCTGTGCATTGACGGAAGGTCTGTCACCATTGAGAGGTCCTTAGGTTATTTACCCATTATGATTAAGGTGAGTTCATTATAGTAATTTTCCTTTGAAATTCATTTTAAATAATTTTGCTTTAAATGTGTAATTTTAGCTATCATTGTACCAACACATTGAGGGGTATAATGAAAAATAGTTTAGATTATTGAATATCTGTGTATTTGAGGATGTAATTTCAATTGAATAAAAACTTTTTACTTCATGGTAATTAATGGTATTATAATACTAGTGAAAAAAGTATGTCACCTGTAAACTCATGTTAATGTATATAGAATGCAAATAAATTCGACACTGTTACCTTTAAAGTTTAATTCTGTTATACTAACAAAGTAGTTTTACAATTCTGGTCATCAAATAATAAAGTTTTAGGAGGAAGGTTCGACTGACACTTGAGCATACAAAGATATTCTAATAATCACTAAATGATATGTTAGCAGTTCATCGCCTAAAGTACTTTTAGAGCAATTTATATGTTAATCATTCACAGCCTGGGATCCTGATACTATGATTTCTATGAAATTATTATTTGAAAAGTTGAAATAAGGAAAACAAACCCTATAATTTAAACATTAAGAATCTTTATATTTGTTAATAGTGTAATACAGAGGACAGTTTGGTGGAGTGATAATGAAACTATTATGCACAGGTTTAAAAAAAAAAAATATCAAATTAGGCAGAAAACTTTTGTTATTCTAACTTTATTTTTTATTACCCTTGTAACAGAGGAGCTTATGGTCACCTGAAAGTGGGGTGTAGTTCTGAATATTGTTTAAAAGTAATGCTTTATTATTTGTAGTCTAAAATGTGTCATTTGGCTGATTTATCACCTGAAGAACTGATTGAGAAAAATGAACATGCTGATGAATGGGGTGGATATTTTGTAATAAAGGTTTGTAACTACCGTCATTTCAAAGAAACTATATTTTCAGTAAAATTATTGCACAAAATGTTAATAATTAATTATGTGTTAGTGATTCTGAAAAGAATCAGCGCAGGACCGATCGTTGTTGCGAGGCTTAGAGGAGGCCTATGTCCAACAGTGGATGTCTGTGGGCTGATAGAAGACGAAAAAGAAGATTCTGGAAACCCACTGTATGAATAGACTTCCCCCAATGCAGTCACAACCACTGTAATGAGTGTCTGACTGAGGAGAAGCTATTGATTAACATGCAGCTTTTGCTGAAATAATAATTCTTCATCTCAAAGCTCACAGTTCATGATAATATTCAGTAGTCATTAGAGAAGATTGTTACTGCCATAGATAATACACATAAATTAGTTATAGATAAGCAACTCAAGCACTCAACAAAAATGTTTATGGGCATCAGCCACTAGATGGCTTCGCTTCGATTAGTTTCTCGTTGCTCCTGTAGATTAGATTATATTGAGTAGATTGATAAAATTTATTCAATTTGTTTATAACAAATAAAGACTTGTATGATTTTTTATTTTTTATTTTCTGTGTTTCGTTATACAATAATTAAATGCCATATCTTTAAAAACATATAAGTTTAGGGTCATCCGCTACAAGATGTCGATAGAATCAAATAATTAAAAAAAAATTGTCTTAAAGTATCGCAGTTTCAGGACCCTACAGCTACTGTAAGTCTTAATAAAATTTCAGTAATAGTCTGAAAGCCTTTCAAATGGCAACAGATGACTATCTCACAAAAAATATATAGTTTATAATGAATACTTGTTTATAATTAATACTAGGGCCATGAGCGTCTAGCCCGTATGTTGTTGGTTACACGAAGGAACTACCCTGTGGCCATCAAGCGGTCAGGATGGAAGATGCGAGGAAATCTCTTCTCAGACTATGGAGTATTAGTACGTTGCGTCACCTCCGATCAGACCAGCACGGTGAGTTGAATAAACAAGTAAATGAATAGTCCAAGACACATTGCTTACATTACTCGCTTGTAATAAAGAAGGAAATAGTTGTACCTATTCCAACATCAAACTCCAGCAAGTGACCCCACTTCTTACCTACTAGAACATCAGTCTAAGGATCTTCTTACATACACAGAGGGCTACTTGAAACACGATAGGTATAACTAGTGGAATAAAAAGTACCTTTTTTTTCCTACCTAAGCTGATAGCCTTGAGAGGCTAATTCAGCGTAACCTTAACTAGTAGGTGAGCTCACGGGACTCAAACCTGACGACGTTGCTAACACGAACCCTAGCAAGAGCCGTGCTTCGCAGAATCTACCACCTAATCGGAAAAGCGACCCACTGAGAAGATCCGGCAAGAAAATCAGTTGACTGTGTCTGAGGGTTAATTTACTCGTCGAGCCCTTCGTCGCAAGCGACGGGTTCGACGAGAACGATGACCGGTGCTTGAGATACCTAAAAGCACCGTTAGTGGATCGGGAGGATCCGAAATGACGTGAAAAAGTACCTTGAACTTATCCTAGTAGGTGCTATTTTACAATAACAAACTTGTGTTCTACCAAACTAACTTTCTTCTACAGAACAATGTTCTACATTTCCTAACGAATGGCACGTGCAAGCTGATGTTCTCGTACCGAAAGATGATGTACTACGCTCCCCTACTCCTCATAATGAAGTGCCTGGTCCCGTGGCCGGATCACTACATATACACACTGCTGCTGCAGCATAATAAGAATGATTTGTACTACGTCAAGTAAGTCAAGCTTGGTTCCTCGTTGGATTGAAATTGCATCAGATCTTCAATTTTTTTTTATTGCTTAGGTGAGTGGACGAGCTCACAGCCCATCCGGTGTTAAGTGGTTACTGGAGCCCATAGACATCTACAACGTAAATGCGCCACCTACCTTGAGATATAAGTTCTAAGGTCTCAGGTATAGTTACAACGGCTGCTGGCTGCCCCACCCTTCAAACCGAAACGCATTACTGCTTATAGGCAGGGCGGTGGTACCCACCCGCGCAGACTCCCAAGAGGTCCCACCACCAGTAATACTGTTTCAGTTGCATCCAGAATATGCTCCGAGAGCTCCACGAGGAAGGTCTGCACACATCCGAAGAGTGTCGCCTGTACTTAGGCAAGATGTTCCGCTCCAAGCTGTACGAGCTGCCGCCCTGGGCTACCGAGATGGAGGCGGCCCAGTTCCTCCTGGACCGATGCGTTATGATCCACCTAAAGAACAACACGGACAAGTTCCACGCTTTAGTCTTCATGGTCCAGAAGCTCTACGATCTAGTTCAGAATAAGTGTAAGGTGAGGGTCTGCGGACAACACAGCCATGCGCGCTGCCACTCTCAGTGACGTGGATGAGTAATGCGCGCGATACTGACTACTTTTGAGAAGTCTTTAAGTCGTCGTGGCCTAAAGGATAAGACGTTCGGTGCATTCGTGTGTTGCGATGCACCGGTGTTCGAATCCCGCAGGCGGGTACCAATTTTTCTAATGAAATACGTACTCAATAAATGTTCACGATTGACTTCCACGGTGAAGGAATAACATCGTGTAATAAAAATCAAACCCACAAAATTATAATTTGCGTAATAACTGGTGGTAGGACCTTTTGTGAATTCGCACGGGTAGGTACCACCACCCTGCCTATTTCTGTCGTGAAGCAGTAATGCGTTTCGGTTTGAAGGGCGGGGCAGCCGTTGTAACTATACTTGAGACTTTAGAACTGATATCTCAAGGTGGTTGGCGCGTTTACGTTGTAGATGTATATGGGCTCCAGTAACCACTTAACACCAGGTGGGCTGTGAGCTCGTCCACCCTCCTAAGCAAAAAAAGGCTCTTGATGCCATTTCTGTATGACCTCTGTTTATGGACATTTAGATACGAACTTAAGCTTTTGAAAACAACTCCCCAGTTTAATAATTTCTACGTCAAATCAAACACAATTATCAAATCTTGGAAATTAGTAGCAATACTTATAATATATATCTATATGCATAAAAATGAATTGCTGTTCGTTAGTCTCACTAAAACTTGAGAACGGCTCGACTGATTTGGCTAATTTTGGTCTTGAATTGTTTGTGGAAGTCCAGAGAAGGTTTAAAAGGTAGATAAATATGAAAATGCTCGGAATTAAATAAAAATAACAATTTTGTTTTTCCTTTGATGTGTCCCCGTCGGACGCATTCCTTTTGTTTCCTTTAAGTTTATTTTATACAAAAGTTTAAGTCTTTTATTTATCGATTGAGGCACTACGAAGTCTACCAGGTCAGCTAGTTGCATGATAATTCTTGCTTCATCCAAACTCTAGCCGATGTAAGGTTTTCTCTATTTGTTTTTCTCAATAAAGTTGCAATTGTATTTAAGTACTAGCGACCCGCCCTCGCTTCGCTTCGGAAACATTAAATTTTATTATTGATAGCAGAGTCCCGCGATGTTACTCGCGGTTAATGTCGTACCACGGCTGAAGCCGCGGGGCGAAGCTAGTCTAAAAAAAGAAGCCCAAGTTACTCCTTATATCATCAGCTACCTATCAGTGAAAAGTCCCGTCCCAAACAGACAGACAGACAGACAAAAATTATAAAAAATGTTATTTTGGTGTATGTACCGTATATATATATATTCATATGCATGTAGTAAAAAGCGGTTATTTCAATATTACAAACAGACACTCCAATTTTATTTATATTTATAGATAGATAAACATGATATTTGCGTGGTTTCAGGTGGAAGGAGCGGATGCTGTAATGATGCAGGAGGTGATGGTGGGAGGCCACCTCTACCTGCAGGTGTTGAAGGAGAGACTTCAGAATATTCTCAATAACGTCAGGATACAGATCCTTAAACGCGCCAAGACAACACATCGACTGGTCATCGGTCATGTGAGTGAATTGTAATTATATACATCTATACTTCTATACTAATGTTACAATATAAAGAGGAACAATTATAAAGAAGAAAGATTTGTTTCTTTGTTTGTATTGAATAGGCTCTGAAACTAATGAACCGATTTAAAAAAAAAAACTTTTACTGTTGGAAAGCTACGGTATCCCCGGGTGACATAGGCTATATATATTATATTTTCAAAAAGATTAGTGGTCCTTACTGAAACTCCAATAATGTAACCCAATGTGTAAAAAAAATACCTAAAATTCTTTACATCGCGTACCCTACTTCCCAAGCGAAGCCGGGGCGGGCTGCTAGTGTTTCGTATTCCACAATCCATGTACATGATTAAAAGCAAAATAACTTTCTCGGATAGGACTATCTCATGGTACTTTCTCTCTTTACTGGTGGTAAGACGTCGTGTGAGTCCTTATAGGTAGGTACCACAACCCTGCTTATTTCTACCGTGAAGCAGTAATGCGTTTCCGTTGTACTGAGACCGTAGAACTCATATTTCAAGGTGGGTGGCGCATTTACGTTGTAGATGTCTATGGGCTCCGGTAACCACTTAACACCAGGTGTGCTGTAAGCTTGTCTACCCATACACGCAATCAAAATATCATGTCGCAAGGTCGTTCATCCACTCTTTTAACCATCTAGCATACAGGAAGACCGGTCAATTTATAAACAAACTAGCGGCCCGCTCCGGCTCCGCTTGGGTCTTTAACAAAAATTTCAACGATATTTGACGTTGTTTTATTTTTTTAAATAAAATAACACTTATTGCGGCATAACTATAATAGTTAGACATATGCTGTCGCGACACTTTTTGTAAATAGTAATGTGTTCTACAAAGTCGTAGTACATTATTTTATTCTATCATGAATAGTTTTCGCAGGACACGTGATATAAAGAATATTTTTGGTAATTTTTTTGTACACCTTGGGTTACATTATTGGAGTTTTAGTAACGATCCTTAATTTTTTTCAAAAAAGATTGTTCTATGTCAATCGGGATGCAGGTGGCAATGAACCGGTCGCACTGGAAATCTATTGGAGAGGCCTATGTTCAGCAGTGGACGGCGATAGGCTGAAATGATGATGATGATGATGAATCGGGAATAGTGTAGCTTCCAAACAGTGAAAGAATTTTTCAAATCGGTTCAGTAGTTTCGGAGCCTATTCAATACAAACAAACAAACAAATCTTTTCTCCTACTTACGCCGAAAGTTCGGTTTTCCTCCCGCTGTACAGGGAAGAAAGTGTAACTTTTCCTCCCTGGGTACAAGTGCGCATGCGCGTTAGTGACTACGTCTGTTCTCACGCTCCTAAAATTCTCCGCCATTGTTGTGCTCGGGTAATTTGCAATATTGTGATTAGTGTAAAAGTGAAATAAACAAAAGGCAATAATGTTTATTATATTAAGTATAGAAATATGGTTTCGTTGACAGAAAGAGCTTCAACAAATCCTCCGCGCTTGCGGGAGCCTAGAGCAGAAGATGGAGACCTTCTTGGCCACGGGGAATGCGCCCTCCAGCAACGTCAACCTCACGCAGTACAAGGGACTCACCATCGTGGCCGAGAACATCAACAGGATGCGATATATGTCGCATTTCAAGTTAATATTTATGTTTTTTATTGCCTTATTTAGAAGTCGTCGTGGCCTAAAGGATAAGACGTCCGGTGTATTTGTATAAGGTCGTATAATAAAAATCAAACTCGTAAAATTATAATTTGCGTAATTACTGTTGGTAGGAACTCTTGTGAGTCCACGCGGGTAGGTACCACCACCTTCCCTATTTCTGCCGTAAAGCAGTAATGCGTTTCGGTTTGAAGGGTGGGGCAGCCGTTGTAACTATATTTGAGACCTTAGAACTTATATCTCAAGGTGGGTGGCGCATTTACGTTGTGGATGTCTATGGGCTCCAGTAACCACTTAACACCAGGTGGGCTGGGAGCTCAGCCACCCATCTAGGCAATAAAAAAAAAGGATTACTGTTTGCTAATAATGACGTTGTGTGTTTAAGATCGATTCACCGCGGCTCGTTCTTCATGGAGATGCGCACGACGGAGGCCCGGCAGCTGCTGCCGGACGCGTGGGGCTTCGTGTGTCCCGTGCACACGCCCGACGGCGCGCCCTGCGGACTGCTCAACCACCTCACCATGTCCGCGCAGGTCTGTCGCCCCTCGCCCGCCGCCCCTCGCCCGCGCCCCTCGCCCGCGCCCCTCGCCCGCCGCCCCTCGCCCGCCGCCCCTCGCCCCGCTGGCTGGAGACAGCCCGAAGTACATCCATGTTATAGTTCGACACGCAATGGAAAATGCGCAGTTAACGCGTGAGGTCAATGCCCTCGTACGAGTCCCGAATGAAATGTCATCATCGTCATCATGGCTCCAAGCCGGTTTTGGCAACGGGGACCAAAATTTTCTGTCCAATAACTTAAAAGCTAATGTGCGCGCCTCTCATGCGCTCTAATATGGCTATGGTAGCTTATCTTGTTCTTAAACGTGCGCAAACACAAGCTACACGTAAGAACACCACCCACGAAGTTGTAAAAAATGGTGGAACGAAATGTACAGAGTGTGCTGAATGCTGTCACCTCTTAATCCAAGACAATAAACTAGATGGCGTTAGTGGTTTTATTTATCAAATATGTGGGTACAGCTTGGTATAAATCTAGATGTTTTACCTACCTATTAGGTACCGTCTCGAACGATTTTTTAATCATACCACTCGTGCACTTTAGTTGCCGACTGTACATAAACACGTCACAGATTATTGTTTTTTCGGCAATAAATTAAAAAGGCACATCTCTGTTTCAGATCACACAAATTCCCGATCAAAAATTAGTGGATAATCTTCCTTTAGTTTTACAAAACTGCGGTAAGTTTCAATTGATAGTTAAAACTCTCGTGGGTTTTTTTGTTTTTTCGAACACGAAATAATAAATTATACTAATTATTCAAGTAATGTTTAGTTTTTAAATGACTTAATATCGATTCGAACAAATCGATATTTTTTAACATGTCACATTTTAGATAACATCTTATACCTTTAAACGAGCAATTCTTGTTTATATAATGTATATTATAATATTCGATATTAGTATTCGAGTAAAAATTCAAATTGTTGTACGTGAGTACATAGGTAGACACAGAATTTAAATTTAAATCACCAATAATAACTACTTCCACCGGTGCAAGTTTACAAATAGCATTTTCGATGGTTTGTAACACACAACTCCATATTATTATAATTAGGTGGTATTATAAGTATACTACACAACAGAGAAACTTAATATTTTTATAATTTATTAATACAAATAAAACCTCCTGCGCAGCCGTGAGACGAGAGCTATCGAGAATGTTAAAAAACAAAATGTGTGCAATTCACACGTGGTAGAAGTGAAACCTTCCAAAATTAAAATACAATTCTCCTAAACGTCTTAAGTATATGTAAAATTTTGTCATTAGTAAATAATTGTAAGGTAGCGCCCTCTGTGAATTGATATTTTAATTTCACGTATAATCCTAAATTAAAATTCACTACAAGAGCTTTCATACACACGTTAGTATTAAAAAATCTCACAGATGGCGCTGTATTAAATAGTATGTATATTTCTGTCTCATTCTTTGCTGGCTTCATCTTACACTTTTTTGTATTTGTGTCTCTTACCTGTCGTTTTTTCCGTTGCATCCGGTTTGAAATCACAACGATTCTAAAGAAGTTTTCTTTTCAAAAATTCGTACTAAGCACAGTGATACCAAACAGGCATGGAGCCCATAAGCAGCGTGCTCTGCGACCGCGACACGTACAAGTACCCGGTGTTCGTGGACGGGCGGCTGGTGGGCTACATCGCGGAGAGCGGCGCCGAGAAGTCGGCCGCCTACCTCCGCACCCTCAAGATAAAGGGCGAAGAGGTTCCCATCACTACCGAGATTGTGGTCATCCCTAAAAAACAGGTGAGTGTTTATTATGTGACTTTTTGGCGGGAACGCGAGGAGTGAAGTTGTGTGATTTGTTTTATTTTGTCTATTTAGTGTTTCTTCAGGTTTAAACGTGTAATAACGGTGGTTTATTAACTGTTTAGTGTCTGTGAAAGTGCACAAATGTGGGAAAATCAAACACTGAACGTAACTTCTCGAGATCCTCCAAAAAGTTCACTGAAAAAGTCTCAGAAATAGGCACCTACCCGTGCGGACTCAAAGGAGGTCCCACCACCAGTAAACTTCTCTTCTTAACTCTGTTTTTTACTGCTTCGTGACTGACTGTCGCGCGGCAGGAAGTCATCCCCGGCGTTAACCAATCTAGAAACCTATATGCTGTTCACAGATCTGCGCCCAATACCCTGGTATATTCCTGATGACGACGGAGGCCCGCATGATGCGGCCGGTCATCAACCTGGCCACCTCGCAGTTAGAGCTGATCGGTACAATGGAGCAACTGTACCTGGATATCGCCATAACGCCGAACGAGGTTCACAAAGGTGGGTAGTTGGAAAACATTGGGCCGTGACCGCGGCTTTGACTTGTCTCAAAGTGGTTCACGTCATTCACGAAGCCGTCGGAGCCCCGTGGTTCGTCAGGAACGTCGATCTCCTTGACGACCTGGACTTAGAGTCCATCAATAAGTATCTACAGTCGGCATCGATGCGCCACTTCGACAAAGCGGCACGACCCAAGAACCCTCTCATCGTAGCCGCCGGTAACTACATTCCCGATCCTGCGGAAAGAATGGAAAGCAGTCGACATCGCCCCAAACACGTCATTTCGGATCCTCCCGATCCACTAACGGTGCTTCTAGGTACCTCAAGCATCGGTCATCGTTTTCAGACACAGCCCACTGAGTTTCTCGCCGGATCTTCTCAGTGGGTCGCGTTTCCGATCCGGTGGTAGATTCTGCGAAGCACGGCTCTTACTAGGGTTCGTGTTAGCAACGTCGTCAGGTTTGAGCCCCGTGAGCTCACCTACTAGTTAAGGTTACGCTGAAATAGCCTCTCAAGGCTCTCAGCTTAGGTAGGGAAAAACATACACGTTGAGTTTGTGTGTGTGTGTGTGTGTGTGTGTGTGTGTGTGTGTGTGTGTCCAGCGCTGGACCGTGTACTCTTTGCCTATCCAGTTTAATAAAAAGAGGTATCGTTGGGTCTCGGTAGGTCGAGTCCTGCGTAAGAGTTGGCACTGATCATTGGTTGACCTTCACGTTTCCAGGTCAGACGACGCACATGGAGCTCTCGCAGTCAGCGTTCCTGAGCAACTTGGCGCAGCTGGTGCCGATGCCGGACTGCAACCAGTCTCCAAGGTACGTATCAGCGTCACTGGGGTAGGCCACACTGGAACGAGAGCTCTTCCCTTTCCGCACCGATCCGTCGCCGTCGAGCCGGGGGCCGGAGGAGGGAATACGCCCGTACGTCCCGGCCCCTGTAGGTAGCAACTTCCCCCGGTGAAGGTCAAGAGGCGACCTGAGGAGGTGGAGGCCGCGCGGCGCGCTACCAGCACTCTAGCGCGCTGCCGTGGAGTAATAGAGCGACCGGTCGACGGTGTGTCGCGTCCTGACCCGGCAGGCTGGTTCTGGTCCAGCGGGGTATTCCGGGACACCAGCGGCACCGTCTGGGCGGCCTGACGGGCTGCCGTACCGAGACGGCCGACGTTTTAGGGTCTTCGATTCGCCTCGAAGGCTCCGTCCGCTGGGTGTCCTTGGGGTGAGCCGCGCTGTCTGGTGGCAGTGTTGACCGCGGTAACCCCCCTACCTCATCCGGGTTCTGACCTCGGAGGGGATCGGGCGTTTGGGCGAAAAGTGCAGGAGAGTCGTTTAGTGGGTAGGGCCCTAAAATTCCTTGTGCCCGCGGTCTGCTCTCAACACCTCGCAGATCGTCAAGCCCCACATACCTCGCGCGCCCCCTAGGTGCGGGGACCTCGTAGGAAGTTCGGCCCTCGGCCCAAAAAAAAACACTGGACACCAGTGGGTTCTAATGTTGTCGATATATATACGTGCCGCGTTCGCACAGGAACATGTACCAGTGCCAGATGGGCAAGCAGACGATGGGCACCCCGGTGCACACGTGGGGCGGCACCGGCCCCGGCAAGCTGTACCGGCTGCAGACTCCCGCCGCGCCGCTGTTCCGCCCCGCGCACCACGACCGCCTCGCCCTCGACGACTACCCCGCCGGGACCAACGCCATCGTCGCCGTCATATCCTACACGGTCAGTACCCCTAACCTGACCAAGAACCCTTCGCTAGGTGACACCCAGCCATGCGGACTTCCGATGTTGATATAGCAGTTAAAAAAAACGGTGCATGTGAATGAAGTGTAACTTCTTTTTGGATGTGTAGTATTATGGTTTTCGTCATTTTTCTTCATCAGATTCATTTTTTTAAATCAGATTGCTCTTGTGATAGAGAATGCTGTGTATAAGAGATGCGATAGATAGAAAAATAAATAAAATAAATAAATAAATACTTTTAAGTACTTAATTAAAACATTGGCCGCTTAATTAATTAAAAAAATTCGAGCTCACAGCCCACCTGGTGTTAAGTGGTTATTAGAGCTCATAGACATTTACAACATAAACGCGCCACCCACCTTGAGACATGAGTTCTAAGGTCTCAGTATAGTAACAACGGCTGTCCCGCCCTTCAAACCAAAACGCGTTACTGCTTCACGACAAAAATAGGCAGGGTGGTGGTACCTACCCGCGCGGACTCACAAGAGGCCCTCCCACCAGTAATTACGCAAATTATAATTTTTTTATTGCACGATGTTATTCCTTCACCGTGGAAGTCAATCGTGTACATTTGTTGAGTACGTATTTCATTAGAAAAATTGGTACCCGCCTACGGGATTCGAAAACCGGTGCATCGCTACATACGAATGCACTGGACGTCTTATCCTTTAGGCCACGACGACTTCACGTATTTAATTAAAGCTTACATAAATTACCTAGATTTTACAAACGGGGACAAAGATGATAGAATGCAGTGAATGCCAAGCGCGAGTCGCAATAAAATTATGCACAACTTAATACTGTGTTACCCCGCTCCGGCCGCCCCCAGGGCTACGACATGGAGGACGCCATGATCCTGAACAAGGCGTCGTACGAGCGCGGGCTGGCGGCCGGCTTCGTGTACAAGTCGGAGTTCGTGGAGCTCAGCCACCCCGCCTCGCACTTCGGGCGCGAGGGGGGCCGCGCCGACCCCCCCGGGCCCCTGGACGCGGACGGGCTGCCCGCCCCCGGGGCCCGCCTGCTGCCCGACGACCCCTTCTACAGGTCAGTCAGCGTGTACTTAGTGCGAGTTTCTTAACCTTCTCGATAGCGTAAAAGTTAGCTCATATTTGTATGGAATGGGATAGTTTGCCTGCGTTTGCCGCTAGCCACCAGCTGTTCCAACTGTATGTTAAAATGTTAAACTATGTTCCGGTCTGTCCTCAGTTATTACGACGGTGAGAAAAACAAATACGTGGTGGGGCGCTACCACGGGAAGGAGGAGGTGATCGTGGACAGCGTCCGGCTGTGCGGGGACTTCAGCGCCAAGCCGCTGGCCAAGGCCTGCATCACGCTCAGGATACAGGTCTCTATACAGGACTAGTACTCGCCAGATTATCGAAGTCCGTCGTGGCCTAAAGGATAAGACGTCCGGTGCATTCGTATGTATGATGTACCGGTGTTCGAATCCCGCAGGCGGGTACTAATTTTTCTAATGAAATACGTACTTAACAAATGTTCACGATTGACTTCCACGATGAAGAATTAACAAGGTGTAATAAAAATCAAAAGGGTGGGGCAGCCGTTGTAACTATACTTGAGACTTTAGATTTTATATCTCAAGGTGGATGGCGCATCTACGTTGTAGATGTCTATGGGCTCCGATAACCACTTAACATTAAGTGGGCCGTGAGCTCGTCTATCTAAGCAATAAAAAATACACTGAAATTTTCTATATTATCGGCTATTTCCTAGTTTATAAAATGGACCATATAAATACCTTTTACCGTTGTACATGTCAGTGTTGCCATACGTTAGCACCAGACGACCGCTCACACAGGGCGTTCTAAAGTGTTAATTATATATTCCCAGCGTAACCCAACGGTGGGCGACAAGTTCGCGTCGCGCGCCGGCCAGAAGGGCATCTGCTCGCAGAAGTGGCCGGCCGAGGACCTGCCCTTCACGGAGTCGGGGCTGGTCCCGGACATACTGTTCAACCCGCACGGCTTCCCCAGCCGGATGACCATCGCCATGATGATCGAGTGCATGGCAGGGAAGGCGGCCAGCCTGCACGGACACGTGAGGACGCACGCACTAACTTTAGTTTAACCTCTAACGCGGAATTTCAACAAATATGTACAGAGTAACAAGTTGTCTCGGCATTTATACATTACAATACCAGAAACGGTTACGGTAGGCAGTGGGTTGGTTCTGCTCCTGGCATTGCTGAAGTTCATGGGTGACGGTAACGACTCACCATCAGGCGGGTCGTATGCTCGACTGCCTACAAGGGCAATAAAGAAAACCAAATTAAATTGTACAATAAATATATTGGTGTGGTTCTCTAGTGAGAAATCTCACGACACGTATCAACAGTGACCGCTATTATTAATTACTGTTGAGATGGTTTGATTCGGTTTAGTGCGGCTAACATGGCGTCTAGATCACGATTATCAAAATGGATGAAGTAATGGCATCGTTATAAACCTTCGGACAACTGTTGAGATAGTGAGTGACCCTACTGCGCTCTACATGCACTGTGGCACATTCAATATGTATTCGAACAATTGTCGAGATAGTGACCCTACTGGACTCCAAATGCACTGTGGCACAGATTAACATTCAATATGTATTGGCGCAATGCGAGCTCGCTCTGTGGGGTCCGACAGCCACTAGAAGAAAAGTCCACTGAAAAGGTCTCTATATATGACCACCGTTTTACTGAGATTTTATTTCATCCCATATCATCTCATACTATCATTTTTAATATAAAAAAGTCTTCATTAAAATTAAAATATTAGACTTGACCTAAAAGTCTTAGTTACCAGGTCATGATACCGCTTAAAAAAAAAACTAGCATCACTGACGCGAGCGTCGGCCGGCAGGTGCACGACGCGACTCCCTTCCGCTTCAACGAGAAGGACACCGCCATCGACTACTTCGGGCGGCTGTTGGAAGCCGGCGGCTACAACTACTACGGCACCGAGCGCATGTACAGCGGCGTGGACGGCCGCGAGATGACCGCGGACATCTTCTTCGGCGTCATTCACTACCAGCGGCTCCGGCACATGGTCTCCGACAAGTGGCAGGTGGGATGCGGGAATCGAAGTCCTCGACTTTGGAAATTCATTTAAAAAAAAAACTTGGTGCACGTGTATGAAGTGAAACTTCTTTTGAAATGTGTAGTATTGTGGTTTTCTTCGTTTTTTATTCTGAAATCAGACCGTTCTTGTAATAGGGAATGCTGTGTACCTTGTTGGAAGTCGCGTTAGAAGTTTCACTTCAAAAAACTAAGAAAAATTAATTAATTGAAGCCGTATTTTGAGTCCCTTCTTTTACTTGGTGTGTGGTCGGTAGAGGCCCGAAACGTTCGACACGTTGGACTGACCAGATCCGCACTACCCTCGACATCACAGTTCCCGATGCTCTACACTCGGCGGTAGATAGAGGCAAATGGCGTGGAATGGTCCGCAATAAACTCTTCGATTCCGATCCGGTAGTAGATTCATTCGCGAAGCAGCTACTCTTGAGCTGTTAGGTCTCCTTCGGAGGCGCTCGGGTAGCTGTTAGCAAATCCCACCCCTCTTGGCTGAGCCTTTGCTCGCCCACCTGTCCTGGTGAAACTGGAAAGGCATCCGGGCAACCAGCAATCGTTCAATCAAAAAAAAAAAACTTGTTGCGAGGAGTCGGTCATGACCCTCAGTATTGAGGAAACCGAAGCAAGAAGAAGGTCAGAGACAAATCTCTATGGAGGGACCGTCTGGTGCCGTCGGGAACAACATCCCGGTCTGAAGGGTGGGGCGGCTGTTATACGGCGGTGTGTATGTGCAGGTCCGCACCACCGGGCCCGTGGACGCGCTGACCCGGCAGCCGGTGAAGGGGCGGCGGCGCGGGGGCGGCGTGCGGCTGGGGGAGATGGAGCGGGACGCGCTGGTGTCGCACGGCGCCGCCTTCCTGCTGCAGGACCGCCTGCTGCGCTGCTCCGACGAGACCGAGGTTAGTGCCGTACTGCTTGCTCTTCATATCGATACTTCACCGACCTAACTTTTTTAATTTAATCCTTAAAGAAATATTACTTTCTAAAACGATACCGTAGATTGTGGGAATTTTTTTTCCTACCTATGCTGATTTTTTTTTATTGCTTGGTTGTGTGAACGAGCTCACAGGCCACCTGGTGTTAAGTGGTTACCGGAGCCCATAGACATCTATAACATAAATGCGCCACCCACCTTGAGATATAAGTTCTAAGGTCTTAAGTATAATTACAACGGCCTGCCCCACCCTTCAAACCGAAACGCATTACTGCTTCACGGCAGAAATAAGCAGGGCGATGGTACCCATCCGCGCAGACTCACAAGAGGTCCTACCACCAGTAATTACGCAAATTATATTTTTTTGTGTGTAGCGTGTTTTAATCTCAGTATGAGATGTATTGATGTATTGAGTTGTGCTGTAATGCGACGTGTTAGCGTTAGTACTAAGCGTGTGTGTGTGTGCGGCGCCAGATGGCGGTGTGCACGTCGTGCGGCAGCGTGGCGGGCGCGCGGGGGGGCGGCGCGTGCGCGTGCGGGGGGCGGGCGGGCGCGGTGCGGGCGCCGCACGTCTACAAGCTGTTCGCGACGCAACTCGCGGCGTTGCACGTCAACTGCAGCCTCAAGTGCGTCGACAAAACTATACAACAATAAATCCCAAATTGTAATTAAATACATTGCCTGGTTTTATTTCAAACGAGCTTCTAATTCCCTAATATGCACTGATATTTCAGGGCAAAGAAAACATTTTAAAATAACATTTACAAAGAACATAAAGACTCTTTATTAAAGAGTTTTCTTCAAGTTCGCCAATACAGATTAACTAAAGAGATTTAAAAAGGGTAAGCAACAGAAATATAATCTATGTATCAAATGACATTTAAAGCAAACAGGGGACTTTTTGGCGGGAACGCGAGAAGTGAAGTTGTGTGATTTGTTTTATTTTGTCTATTTAGTGTTTCTTCGGGTTTAAATGTGTAATAATGGTGGTTTATTAACTGTTTAATATGTGTGAAAGTGCACAAATGTGGAAAAATGAACCAAGCCGCTGGACGTAACTTCTCGAGATCCTACAAAAAGTCCACTGAAAAAATCTTAGTAAATGACCTCCATTTTACTGAGTTTATATTTCATCCCATATCATTTCATTTAATTTCATCCCAGTTGATTAATGTCTCAAATTAATAATCTTCATTTCATTTCACTCCATAATATCATTTTTCATAAAATTAAGAATATAAATTAAAAGAAGACTTGACGTAAAGGTCTCAGTTACCAGGTCATAAAATCCCTTAAAAAAATAAAGGAAACAGTTTTATTAAAATAGATAAGTAAACAATATTAAATTTGTTTTTTTAAATGTACCATTCTGTTTTTAATAAAGTTTAATGGGTAGACAAGCTCACAAACTACAAGTCGAGGGAACTTATAGATGTTTGAAGTCAACTGTGTTATATACAGGGCTATGTTAAGAAAGTAATTATTGCTTGTATGCTTTCTGAGGGCTTCACTTGTGATATTTAGATCTTATTTAATTATAGATTTATTTTATCCCAATATATGGTCGCATCTCTAATACAGAAAAGTGCAGTACTAAATTGTTTAAAATTTATAATCTTTTTAAATAAAATAATGCAGAAAGTAGTGTTATTTCACGAATCTCTACTTCGGTTAAATTTTCTTTTTTTAATTGAATTCTTTGTACATAATAATATTGTATCTCGATACGAATTAGGTAATAATTATTTTTACTTTTTTTCGCATCACTCGATACTCGATTCTAATTCCACAAAACAAATGAGCATTGGCCAGATAGTATAATAATATGTAGATTTGTTAAAAAAAACATCGTTTGTATAGTACTAAGTATTTAATCTATTTTACGTTAAAAAATATGGTGGGTATTACGTTCTATCAAGTGAATAATCTATGGTTCTATCTTTCGTGTTGACATCATTCTTACTCTAAGTATGTTTTATACAGGCCAAGGTAATGCGCCTTAACAAATTGAATTCTTAAATTAATAGTGGAATTGACAGCTGCATCGGGCGACGCTTAGTATTTGATTAAAAGTAGGGTTAAAAGAAATAACTCCAAGATAGCAGTTTTGTTGGTCCATAAAACCGTCTGAAAAAATACTTTATTTTTAAAGGTACAATATCTTAACACCAATAGTAATTAAATTCTAGATTATTCGACTAATCTTCGTCCATGGCCACACTCTCGTCTAATTCGGACTTCTTCTTCTTCTTTTTCTTTTTCTTCTTGGCACTGGCCTCGGCGTCAACAGCCTTCTGAACTTCGTCCATAGCTTCCTTCATCACTTCAATATTCTTTTTGGGAATATCACCGGTCTCATAGAATTTCAGACGGTCTTCTACTTGCTGACGGAGTTTTTCACCAAATACAGCTGATTGCATTTCTGTAACATTTCAAGAGTTATTTTGAGTCTTTCCAAAATAAAATATATCATTCTTCTATGGATGGGAAAAAGGTCCCACAAGCTTTTGAGCTGTTACTATATCACATAAAAAAAATACAATTTTGTCTGAGAATTTAATAAAGAATACATATCGACGCTTGAAAGGCAAACGTGACTAAGCGACAATGCGTGAAATTTACAGTAGACAAATTTAAAGTTGAAATACCTGAAAAAAATTCTATTTTAACGAATCTAGCTGTAGGATTGAAATGATTTTAATAGAAATATATATTTTTTTTGCACACCGAATATGGTTATTGCCTATCGTTTATGTACAAAGCAGTTATTGTCGCTTAGTCGTTTGCCTTTCAAGTGTCGATATTGAAATATGTATAAACTTTTTTATCTCAAAGTACATATTTTAAAAATTTTACTTTTTTTATACAATTAAATAGGTAGTTTATGAAATATCAGTAAGGCAATGTAGCGAACATTTAAAAACCGACATAATTAATTACTTATGACAGTTACTGGATATAGCAATTAATATAGCACGACCCTTATTACCGCAAGTTATTTACAATACTGACGGTAGATCACAGTGTGCCTAGATATCTTTCAGATAAATTTGTTGCTTGTGAAGGCTTGGTGGTAAAGCTCAAGAAAAGCTGTTAATAGAAAAAAAAACGTAAAACAATATCGTTCATTGTTTAAACTATTATGACAATTAAGTTTTATAGTCAGAAAAATTTAATTACCAGAGAAACAATCGATCCTGGATGCAATTGAGCACTTATTTGCCAGATATCTGCTGATCCGACCTTTGTTCTTCAGTCCGGCACGTCCAATGAACGTGGAGTGGTATAGCAGACCATATTTTGGAGTATTCGAACGTGTCTTCAGAGCTCGGAAGAGAGCTTTTTCTGCACCTGCATTTTGTAATAATTTGTGTAGAGAATGGTTATCTTACAATAGGGGAAATACAACAAAAATGTAAATCATGTTGGAGATATTTTCAATATTTGATATTTTATACTTATTTATTCTTAGTAATGGTTATTAGAGAAATTGTATTTATTATAATTACTAGCGACCCGCCCTCGCTTCGCTTCGGAAACTGTAATTTATTATTGATTTCTCCACTATTTAATGGATGTTATGATACATATAAACCTTCCTCTTCAATCACTCTATCTATTAAAAAAAAACCGCATCAAAATCCGTTGCGTAGTTTTAAAGATTTAAGCATACATAGGGATATAGGGACAGACTTTGTTTTATACTATGTTGTGGTTATCAGTGTATATTTAAAATTTTATGTTGATGATCAGCTAGACTTGTAAATTGAAAAATATGACGAACTTACCCAATATCTGCAATGTAGATGCAGGATACTTGGCGAGGTTGGTCAGCGAGCCAGCCTTGGAGATCAGCCTGGCTCCAACTTGATCTCCAACCAATGTAGACAAATTCGGTGCTACGGAGTTCATCTTACTATGCAGGTATTCTGAAATCTGTTTTCTGTGGGGACACAATGTTAATTGAAATTGTTAGTTATTTCTTGATGTTCAACAGATTTTCAATAGGTCCTTTTTAAGATTAAAATTCAATGAAAATTTTGAATCAAATACGACAATGTTGGACTCCAGCATCAATGTCGCTATCCATGCAGATAGGGAAGAATGGAGGAACATAGTTCAAACAACAATGCTTCGTAAAGGTAGTTCAAACAACCCTCAGCATTCGGGCACAAAATGCAAGGAGAAGGAGATTAAAATGATTGATCGCATATCAGAGAAAAATAGTGAACAAGTAGCTTTTTTTTTAATTTCTATCCAGGAGATGATTATGAGATTTAAAAATATACATTTCAATATGATAAAATATGTTATGATGAATCAACAAACAAAATATTAAGCATCTATTTAAATATACATTATACAAACCTATAATTGCTGAGCGCTACTACTCTACCAGCAAACATTTGGATGTTAATCAAGTCAACTGGTGAAATATCCATTCCCATGGACATTTTCGAGGCATCTACGATAGCCTGCGCCTTCTCGGAGTCTCCCAGGATCTCAGTGAGCGGTTCTAATGACTCTTCGCACAGGGTCTTTCTATCTTTTATGAACTCGGCGCATTTTGTGTACAGGTGATTTTCAGGAACAATTGACACAAGCTCCGGGAAGTGATAGGAATACCATTCTCTAGAAACAGTACAAAATTAGTAAGTCTACAAGATTTAGTAACAACATTTTCACAATATTTTATATTTTTGTACTAGTGGTACTAATTTTTGTACTCTTGGGAGTCCGCACGGGTAGGTTCCAACACCCCGCCTATTTCCGCCGTGAAGCAGTAATGCGTTTCGGTTCGAAGGGTGGGGTTGCCGTTGTTACTATACTGAGACCCTAGAACTTATATCTCGAGGTGGGTGGCGCATTTACGTTGTAGATGTTTATGGGCTCCAGTAACCACTTAAATGCAGGTGGGCTGTGAGCTCGTTCATCCATCTAAGCAATATAAAAAAAAAACCTCACCTTATTCTCATGGAGAAAGTGTTAACGTCTTTGTCAAGTTGATCGAGCAGGGCTATTGATTGTATGATCATGTTGTCCACTCGGTGAACATTGAACTTGACACGAGCTCGTGAGTATGAGTGACCAAGGCCAAGCTGTGCCACACTGCATGCTTTGAGGGTAAGACCTTTGATGAGCGAGTGGAAGTGATAACGTATGCCTGTTTAAAGAACAAAGAAAACTTAGTATTTTCACATTTGTCGTCTTAATTCTGACAAATCTATAGGGCTGGAACTGACATTAATTACCACAGACAGTTAACAGACTCAACAAATACATTTAAGATCCAAAGTCAGTTAAAGAAACATAGACTTACCACAAAGCCATTGTTAAATAAAAAATTGGTATCTAAATACCAATAATAAAAAAAGAACTCTATGATAACAAAAATATCCATTATATATGTCATAACAGACCTCTCAAAATCTCCGGAACTGCTCCTGTATGCGTGCACTGAATTTCCAGGGCCTCGCTGATGGCTGCTCCTAGCTTGGGATCCAGTACACCGAGTGTGCATTTTGACCGTTTCTTCCTCTTTGGAAGACCACCTTCGAGGAATAGATTCAAATCTTCAGGAAGAATACCTGTAAAATAATGAAGTTTTTTTTTTTTTTGCTCCAGTTTACAGTTGTAGTGAAGTGTTAGTGTTCACCAGGAGACTATATCTTAGAAATCATATTTAGTATTTGAAGAACAATCATGAGACTTTTTTATGAAGGAAGGATTACTTGTGGCCCGGAGGCCTTTCCAGTTTCACCAGAACAGGGAATCACAGAACTATTTAGTTGCAGACTGTAAACAGTGGTCAATGTATCGCAACGATGGCCTCTAGTCATAAACACTTTACAATAAAATTTCAGTATTCGCTAGTTTTGTATCTGGTGGGAAAACCAACCGATCACAGTGAACATTGATGTATGTATATTTGAAGGGTGTAGGCGTGAAAAATATTTATATATGTAACCTCTATATGATTTATGACATAAACCTTAAAAGAGGTAAATATGTTATATAGGTAACATAAATGGTAATTTGAATATAGAAACATTAGAAGAAGGAATATTAAAAATATTAAAAACATTTTTTGAATATTGAAATATAAAAAACATAAGAACTGATGAAGCAATAGCTTTAAATGTTGTTTCTCTTTATAGAGCCACTCAGTTTGTACTATAGTTTTATTGGGCTAAACTTTATTTTGATGTGAATAAAATAATACACCCTTGTTCTTTTATTTATGCTCATATTTCAAATAAAACATTTCAAGAATCTAAAATTTATATTTACTCCCGAGAAACCTTAATGAGTCCCTATGATAATTTTAACTTATAGTAGTGGAGGCTTTGTAAGCTTAAATCAAGGTCGATAGCTTGCAGACACATTAACGACTCTTCGGAATTTAACAACACATTGACGAAACATCAAGAATAAAATAACAATTTTGTTTTTCCTTGGATGTGTCCCCCGACGGACGGATTCCTTATGTTTGTTTTAAGTTTATTTTATACAAAATTTTAGGTCTTTTATTTACTTATTGAGACACTACGAAGTCGGCCGGCTCAGCTAGTTAGTACTAAAAGTTCAATACAAGAAGTCGAAAACTAACCTTCAGATACCGCGTTGATATTTTCCAAAGCAACGATCGCCGACTTGTGTGGTTGAAAAGCTATTAAAGTCACAACAGCATTAAAACGTTGCAAATCTGTCACGGACTCTTCGACCTGAGGCAGGAAAGCCGCTAACTCTTCAAATTCAGCAACGCGGAACAACGCAAAGCCCGCGCTGTGTTCGAATAACACATAGAACTTACTCTGCAATGAAAATTGATTTAAATAACTCGCAATAGCACAAAAAGTCATAACACATCGTTTTAATACGCACCATTTTAGTGGTTTTATATTAATATCATATTATTTAGGGGAAAAAACAAACACGTGCGTTCATTTACTCCCCTTTATAATATAATTATTTTGAGGTTATGTTGCAGCTTGTGGCTGGTATTTTTTTTTATTGTTTGGGTTGGATAGACCAAAGGAACATAGTTTTAAAGAGTTTTACACTAAAACATTTTCCAATTTAGCAAATACTATGGCCGAAAAGCTACTATTCAATTAGAAGCTGAGGTATTTCATATTTTTACCTAAAAAGCTGAACGTTTATTTTGCTAATTATAGTATTAAGTAGAATATAACAAAAAAAGTAGGGATATTTTGTAATTTTGAGCTACTTAGTTTGTTTTAGACTCGCTTGTTATAGAGCAGGGTCGATAATTTTAAAACCCAAAAAAATAATAGTAGGATGAAACCCATTAGAAA
This sequence comes from Bombyx mandarina, assembly GCF_003987935.1. The sequence continues at coordinate 2,052,618 of NW_021011499.1, read as the reverse complement.
AGGAGGACAATATTATAAAAATGGAATGAAAAATAATTTACGGGCGATCTGAGGTCGGCAAGAGGATGGGGGGGTGGGGGGGGTTTAAGGGTAAAAAGTGTCACTTTTTTAGTACACTTTTTTAATTTTTTCTTTTTATCTTTTTCAAAAAAAAAAATTCACGAAACTTGGTGAAAACTTACCTTTTTATGGTCCAAATACGCTGTAATTTATTTGATTAGAAATATTAATTTTTGCGCCTTATTTTGAATTAATATCGAAAAAGCACCCTAATTTTCAATCGAAAATTCACTCGTCAAAATATCAGCTTTTTTCAAAAAGTTGAAGCGATTTAAAATGTTAATTTTTTTAACTCAATGCTCGATAAGAAAACATTATTAATTTTTTCATGATAAAATTTTCATGGTCTCAAAAGTATTGAGTATTTATATTAAAAAGTAGTTATGCTTATTTATTAATAGTAGGTATGGCACATAGTAATCCCTCACGGGTAGTTACTATCATCATGCCCATTTCGGCTTCATAGCTTCATTGTTTCCTAACAACCGTGGGTTTTAGTTTGAAAAAATACTTCGACTTCAACTTCATGACTCAAATGGATGTCAGCATTCATTTTGGTATATTTATAGTCTCTAATTACTATTTATTCACTATAACAAGATAGCCTTGAGTAGATTTATCATAATTACAAAAAAAAAATTTAGTTGGTTTCAAAACTGATAGTGGATGAAATGAAATTATTTTAGTTATTTTTTTCAAACTCGGGCAATGTTAACGTTTTACTGTATTTTATTACTAATTATCCTACAATTACATCATCTACAATCATGATTTATTATTCGTAAATTCAAAATACCTAGTTATAGGATAAAACTATTATGAAAACATTAATTGCTTTAATTTAATCGCCGTGTTTTGTACAAATCAGTATATTCTTAAAAAAAAATTTTTTACATATTGTGAAAGGATACTCGGTTGCCATTTATCCCAGCCATTTAAAAAATTGAGGCAACAACATTCAACGGAAAATTTTGACATTTCAATTTGAAATTTGTGTACAAACTAAGGTTATTCTTGTTTAATTTCTAAAAATAAATGTAAAACAGTCTAACTTTTAACAATGTTAAGGATTAAAAACCCGTTCAATAATCAAGAGTAAAAATTCAAATTATGTAATTGGTGTTATAACAAAATTTTGTAATTATGACAACGATTGCAATGCAAAGAGATCTAGTGTTCGCACTGAAAAAAGAAACCATTCTCAATATTGGTTTATTAAGCAAGCTGCATCCGATGTCTGGAGAGTTACTGAAGCAGATTTTTCGCGATAACGCTTTGGAAAAACCGACACAGAATGTCTTCAATCATGTTTCTCACTATTTGGTGTCGATTATTGACGTTCAAGCTTCCGCGGCGCTACCCTGGCCTTTGTATGACACGAAGACGGAGAGATTGTACAGGAACGAGCTGGCGAACTTCATCTCCGACTACAGTACCAAGGGTCTTCTTACTTCTGTAATGTCCTCATACTTGGTGAACCCTGGATGTTACAAAGTCACAATGCTGATCTTCCAACTGTCCCAACTCGCCGTACAAAAGGTCTTATCGACCAGAATGAAAGATCGACAAAAGAAGCTGTATTATGAGATTACAAATAAGTACAAATTAAATTATAAAGGTTTTGTTCAAGAGGTCACCGTGGCTGCTGAAGTCATGATGAACAAATTTTCCAATTATATCCTCAAGAGGAATACTATGGAGAGGATAGCAGGGTTATTATTGAATAAAATCAAAGAAATGGAGGAAACCCTACAAAAGAGTAATGCTGAGAGATGTATCAATGATATTGTCGATGGCTATATAAATTCAAGACAATTTGATGACAGTACAAAAATGGAATTACTACAAATAAAAAATGTGAAAACACCATCATTAGTTTTTGACCAGTGGCTTATTCATTTAGATAAAGAAATAGACAATATTGAACAAAAGTGGAATGAAAAGGTAACACCCCTTTTAGACACTTGTAGGAGCACGCAAGAAATTTCCAAAGCCTTAATATCGAGGAATTTAGGTGAAGCTGACAAAAATACCTATATTATTGAATACAATCCGAGAACAGACTTTATTTGTACGAAGGAGCTACAAGAACAAGTGAACTGTGAACAGAAATACATATTAAAAAATATTATAAAAGAGGAAAGATTGAGCTTTCCAAACTTAATACGAGGCTTCCTTGTAGCTATGTGTTTTATATTGAAAAACATAGATATCGGTGATGATATATATAAGTTTAATGAATATTTGGATAATGGAAGAATAAATTTTAATGAGCTGGTTATGAATATGAAACTACTGATTGAGAGGGTGGCAAGTACGGAGGCGAGATTGCAGGTAATTTTAATTAGATATCGATTTATTACCTACTAATACCCTAATAGCTACTAATATTTAATTAGAACTACTTTTAACACTAAACTCTTGTATTTTGTATTGTGAATATAATGTATTATTTCTGACATTTCAAATAATTTACAGTTCTTTAGAATTACAAAGGACTAAATTCAAATATTGTGCTAAATACCATTCTAACTAACTCACTCTACCTCACCACAATATTTAAAATTATTCAAGATTAAACTGTAAAAGTAATTGAAATATCTAAATTTATAAATATATAAATTATATAATATCAAAAGTATATTAATTAATTATATCTAAAACTTGATTATCTTTGCTAAGATATCTATGCAAAAACCTAAAATGCTAAATCTGACAACTCTTTTGATCTCACTTAGTCCTGGCACTTTTGAACTTTGGCCTCATGTTTCAAGGTGGGAGGTGGCTTTTACATTGTCATATGTATGGGCTCAGCAACCACTTTACACCAAGTGAGCTGGCGTGTTCACCCATATACTCAATAAAATAATAAAAATATGGATAAGGTTTATACAATACAGCTTAATAGTGGCTTATTAACAAGTCATTGTGGCCTTAAGACGTCCATTGCATTCGTATCTAGCGATGCAATAGTGTTCAAATCCCGTAGGCGGGTACAAAATTTTGTAATGAAATATCTACTTAATAAAATTTGTTTACGATTGACTTCCTCAGTGAAGGAATATCATCGTGTAATAATAGTAAAATACCATAATAAAAACCCGCAAAATTACAATTTGCGTAATTACTGGTGGTAGGATCTCTTGTGAGTCCACACAGGTAGGTACCACTACCCTGTCTGTTTCTTCAGTAAAGCAGTAATCTGTTTCGGTTTGAAGGGTTGGGCAGCCTTTGTAACTATACTGAGACTTTACAACTCATGTCTCAAGGTGGGCGGAAGCATTTACGTTGTAGATGTCTATGGGCTCCAGTAGCCACTTAGCACCAGGTTAACACCACCTATGCAATAAATAAATAAATCGCTTTTAAAAGCTGTCTAATTAGTAGGAGAGCTCAAGATATTTTTGATGGCTTTGTGTAAATAATCAGTGAAGCCTTTAAACTAAGGATAATCACTATAAATAGTTTTATAATAAGTTTGTTTTTTATTTTATTGTTTACGAAATTGTAAAAATCATTAAATATAATGTTATTGCGGAGTATGTGGCTATCTAATAAACACTGAATATTAGGTTGCACATAACCCTAATTTTGCCCATCTAAAGCATTATAAACAAATTCTGACGTAATGTTTCAAAAACGATAAAGATTCACTGGTGAAGTCAAGACCTGCCTTTTGTCTTAATAAATAAATTTCCTTTTACAGCCCTCACCGCTTTTATACAGCCAGTCCACAAAGACGAAAAAACATTTAGAAGTCCCGCCAATACCTAATCTATCAGATTTAAAGGGTAGACGGGAATTACAGCAAGAAATATTCTTTAACTCATTCACTCCGATTAGCATTAGCAAACACCAGTTCAATTTGAACAGAAGAAACAGTATATCGCTTACGAAGTATCAGCCTCGGTCACTCTTGGTCACGCCCTTCCACCATCCACCTAAAGACGACTTTCTAAAAAGCATAATATCGTGTCGAATCAGTGCATACGATAATCCGAACACAACTCAAAACTTCCACAACGTTTCTCTCGTGTCTCAGGCTCACAAAATCAACGAAACCATTGCTGAATGTTCAACTGGTTTCACGAAACAACAAATAATGAGACTATTATCAACTAAAAAGAGCACTAGCTCCAAAAAGCACAGGTTTAAACATGACAGGCTCGAGGTAAACATAAAAAAGGGTGCCTTGTTTAATGAATCCAATACGCCTACCGAATGTAGTTCTTTATTTAGGAGTCACTCATCTCCTAATCTATTTGAGAATAGAGAGAAGAAATCACTCCCGAAAGGCGGCAGGAAACTATCGATTATGAGAGAAGATAGTCTTCTAGAAGTGTCTGGTATAGCAGCACTAGACAACAACAGCTGTAACACACCACCGGTCGAATTATCTAGAAATATAGAGGCTCCTAGTCTACCAGTCATCAGTATTGAAGCTGAGAGAAGAGTCAATGAGGTCCTTAAAGATATAGGAAGTGATCCAGAAGAAGACTTTAAATTGATTCATCAAGTAGATCAGCCTAAAGTCACACCAAAGAATACAGTTCAACCCATTAGGAAAACTAGTTCGTTGGAAAAAATCATAAACAGATTTAAGAAAGTACGCGCGAGCGTGTTGCCAACGCAGAAAAATGATTCGGATGAATTTAAAACGATAGTCGAAGAGAAGGAGAATGTAAATTTGGTAAATGTTGATGTTTTCGCAGCAAATAGAGTCTTATTGCCCGATCTATTGAGTCCAAGTTCGAGTGGAATCGCACCTGATTCAAATGATTATTTAGATGAAATATGCTTCGAAATGGATGAGAAAGTGAGGAAGAAACCGCGCGAGAGCTTGGGCACGGCGCTGGGCGTCGACCACACGTTTCTAGATCAATTTGAGTTGGTAGACTGATTATTGTACAGTTGTTACATGAAAACGTTTTTTTGTGCAATTCATATTATGTGAAGCCGCTCATTTTGTATATTACTAACTGTATCCCTCCGCTTCGCTGGGCATTTAAAATTAACATTGTTATTTCTCACCCCCACAAAGATTCTTATTATTAACGCCCCCGCAACTGGTGTAGGGAGTCCAACACTCATATAAATATTAGCCTATCCATTAAGTACATGTATTTTCTACATGGATACCAAGTTTCAAGTCAATCAGATGCACGGTTCAGTAGTTATAACGGAACATCCGTAAAAACCACTGTAGATTTATATATTAGTATAGACTATATATGTAAGAACATTTTATCATTTTTAAATTGATTGTCAGCATCACAAATTGGACGTAAAGCAACCTGAAATTTCATATTACCCATTTATAAATGGGTATATAGAAGTGTGTGTGTGTTTGTTTGTAACATTTTGCATCTCTTTCGCACGCCCGCAGTTTAACACGTTGAGTGCCATGTGGGTCACCGGTGCCCTACGCGGCGCACTGAAGTAATCATTTCAATATCTGTTATTAAGTGTCTGGATTGCCTAACTTTGCCTTCTTTTGTTTGTTATTGTATCTTCGGATTCGTCATTCCCAGAGCCTACTAGATATTCCGGCGCCTTAGTAATAAGATCGAAGTGAGAAATCTACGTAATTACTTTAGTGTGCCCGTAGGTCACCGATGACTTACATGGGGTTAACGGGATGGGTTACTTCGTTAGATACGATTTGTAAGTTTTCTATTTAGTGGTTAGTACCACAGTATCAGAGAACGATTTCTAACAACTAATCTCTGAATTGATTTTTGTGACAAAATAAATCTTTGATAAACAATTATTCACCATCTGTAAAGTTAAATTCATTTATGTGAATGAGAAATGATAGATTTTGATTTGAATTCCCAACGATCCTGTCTGTGTTACAAAACATGAAATTAATATCGGTAACAGCTTGTTAATAGATTTATTATTTATAATATAATACTAATTAGAATGCATATTGTCTAAAAGCACTGCCTCAGCTAGGTTATAAAAGTTGTTATTTAAAAAGTATTTATTCCTCAAGTTTATCATATTGAAAATAAAACTACACTATACATAAAACAAGAGTTTTTATTATAACGATAACTTTTTTATTACTAATAAAGTAAGAGTAATATAGTATATATCATAGTATAATATATCTGGACTTCACATCAGGATGATCAGGATCAGAATGGAAGAATCGCTTTTATGTATACATATTCATGTTTCTCTCGTCGACTTGTCTTAACCTTTGGGCACAATTATGGAAATTAAATTTTGAAAAAGAAAAATCTATATTGTATTGTAAATGTAGAAATGTACGTACATTTTCTTAGAATCATATTATTCTATAACTTTAGAACTTTACAGGGTGTTACAAAACTACCCGTAAACCCGGAAGGAGGTTAAATGGGGCCTTATAACGAGTCCATTCACAATATTTAAGAACAGTAGTAACGATGTATAAACATTCCCCAAAACAATTTAAAAAAAATATTTTCACTGATGTGCCAACCCTATTTCAGTAAAATCAAAGAGTCAACTACGCAGAATGTACTTACATTTCTACTAGAAACAGTTGTAAGTTATCGAGTAGAAGATTTGAAATTTACATTTTTTTTTCCAACTTGACATTTTTTGAAGCCAGTACTTGAGTGTAATGACAATCTTGTACTGAGGTAGCAAAAATTTATGAACGAAAAATAGAAAAACAGTAAAGTGAACAATTATTAGGTAAAATAGGTATGTAGGCCTTTCTGTTAAATAATATTATGGTTCCCTGACATGACGGTTTACTAGGGTCGAGAAATTTTTTGGCTTTGATAATTAATAATATTTTTTACGGGGTATTTTGTAACACGTTGTATATTACGGATATCAGACTTAATGATTAATGTTCAGATATTGTAACACCATGATCTAGAAATTTTATTAATTAAGGCAGTATAAATTAACATTGCCATATTAAATTGGCTTTACAAATAGCGTTGTCAGTAGAGAGTTGCCATAAAGACCCTTATAATTAGGTATTTATATTTGAACTCGTAAAGCTGTATTACAAAATTCTTGGGTCAGTCTCCTCAAGATTAACTATTTTCTCAGATATCTCCCATAATTTCCTAGCTTTTCCCATGTCACTAGCTGATTGAGACACCGAACTCTCCTGACAGTCAGAAAAGTATTTTCCGTTCACTTTCTCTAAACTTTCATCAACTGCTAACATTATTGTAGTCTGGCAACCCTGCTCTGGAGTCTTAAAGAAGCATTTGTTAATCAAGTTTAAGCCCCAACTTAATGGTGCCGGGACTGATCTCCAGATGCCCGTATCGATTAGTCCAGGGTGCAGACAGTTAGCTGTAACCCCAGTACCTTCCAATCTCCGGGCCAATTCTTTTGTGAACAGAATATTCGCTTCTTTGGAAGCGTAGTACAGATATCCTGGAATCGAATCCACAGGGTTCGGTTTGTTTAAGTCGAACGAAGCAAGTCTGTATAAAGAGGATGCGACAATAACGATTCTCGAGGGCGCGGTTTTCTTCAATAAATCTATCAGCAGATGTGTGAGTAAAAAGGGACCGTAATGGTTTGTGGCCATGGTCATTTCGAGGTTGTCAACTGTTGTGTTCTTTTTAAATGTTTCGGCGTATCCTGCGTTGTGCACAAGGACATCCAGACGTGCTTCTGTTTTGTTGATGTCTTTAGCGAATTCTCTGATAGACGCGAATGAACTGAGATCGAGTTTCTTGACTTCTATTTTGGTGTTTCTAGTTGTTTCGATGATTTCAGCTGAAACAATTACAAATTATATTACAATTTTAAAAATATTTGTTTTATTGTGTCGCGTAGTGGTGGCTGGATTGTAGATAAAACTACTTTCATCGTTCACTACACAGAACGTTATATAGTCTATAGAATTGACAAAAAGCCCGCCAAAAAGCAAGCCACGTAAAATTTATAGTCCGATTAAATTAATTGCTTAATTTGTGTGTAACGTTGATACAATTTAAATATAATTGTATAATTTTTGTCTATGTTATTTAAATAAACATCGAATTGTGCCTGATGCGTCGTCGGTCCCCAAAAATGGTATACCTGGTCTACTTCAAATGACGTCATAATTGTATTTCCGAAGCCGCAAACAATAGGTTATTTAGCAAATGAATTATAAATATAAATACTTGTAGTCTCAGTAAGTTAATGCATCTTATAGGTGTTCCTAATGAACCAGGAAGAAAGATTGGAATATTTTTTTGCTTTTCGTTGTATTTAAGTATTATATTAAAACGTTGCGATACAATGGTTGTTTGAAGAATACTTAATCAATAAATAAAGGTAAGATATTAATCGCTCATTTCGTTCTTCAAAACAATCTGTATTAAGTATGTATTTATGGATATGTGTTGGCCAACGTAAAAAGATGCGTTTGTTTAATTAGAAAAAAATATTATTACCTTTGACTTTCTCAGCGGCGTCCATATTCCTGCAGGCCATTATGACTCGAGCGCCTCTCTGAGCCAATTCCCTGGCGGTTTCCTTTCCTATTCCGCTAGTGCATCCTGTAACTATTACCGTCTTCCCGTCCATTTTGGTCTTCCCGTTATAAATACCACAAGTCCACTTAACGTACAGATGTAAGGCGAACAGTACACCAACGAGACCTAGTATGGCGATCAGGCCAGCTATGATGAGAGCCGGGAGGAGCCACCAAAGGTAACTCACATTCCAGAATTCCGCGACAATCATGTCTGAAAAGAAATAAATGGATTCAGGAATATAATTGTCGAAAAGCTGCCGGGGAAATTTAGGTGTTCGTTATTTTTTTTTTATTTTTTTTTATTGCCTTTGTAGGCAGACGAGCTCACGGCCCACCTGATGGTAAGTGGTTACCGTCGCCCATGGACTTCAGCAATGCTAGGAGCAGAGCCAAGCCGCTGCCTATTGCTTAATACTCTCCACAAGCCTCGTTTGAAGAAGGACATGTCATAGCGCTCGGGAAACACCGTGGAGGGGAGCTCATTCCATAGCCGGATGGTACGTGGCAAAAAAGACCTCTGGAAACGCACTGTGGATGACCGCACAGTGCATCCATACTAATGGATGAACTCTACTCCGGTGGCGGGCGGTGCGATGGTAAAAACGAGACGTTGGTATCATCTCGAACAATTCCTCAGAGCACTCTCCATGGAACATGCGGTACAAAATACAGAGGGAACCGAAGTCCCTCCGCAGACCCAGAGGCTCCAAGCGATCCGTGAGAATGGGATTATCGACAATCCGAATTTACTGGTATACAAATAAACGCACGCGCACACACACACACACACACACGCACACGCGTGCACACACACACACACATTTGTTATATATAATTAGTAATATTGTGGTATATAACTTGTAATATTGTAGTATATAAAGTATATAACGTGTTTTTATGGAAGAGCGGAGTCTCCTAGCACAGGTTTGCACGCTTAAAAGGAGACTCCAATCATTGTATTATTTTAACTCGCTTTTGAAAATAAAGTATTTTGAATTTGTATTTGTATACTCCCTGTATTGTGAAACCTCACGCATAGGTACGACCATTTTGCTTATTTTTGTCGCGAAGCAGTAATGTGTTCTAGTTTGAAGAGTGAGTCAGGGGTTATTCAATTGAGAAAGTGGAATGACGTACCGCCACCTTGAGATACGTCTGGTGGCGATTTACGGCCTCTAACTACTTAATATCAAACGAAGTTAGGGTTTACTATTGTATAAACAATATTAAACAACTAAAAGTCGTTGAGAAAGGGAAGCGCACAAGCTCACTTCGATAAAGCGGCACGTCCTAAGAACCCTCTCATCGTGGCCGCCGGTAACTACGTTCCCGATCCTGCGGACAGAATGGAAAGCAGTCGACGTCGCCCCAAACACGTAATTTCGGATCCTCCCGATCCACTAACGGTGCTTTTAGGTACCTCAAGCACCGGTCATCGTTCCCGTCGAACCCGTTGCGACGAAGGGCTCGACGAGTAAATTAACCCTCAGGCACAGCCCACTGAGTTTCTCGCCGGACCTTCATACTGAGAAGATGACTCACTGGTCGCGTTTCCGATCCGGTGGTAGATTCCGGGAATCACGGCTCTTGCTAGGGTTCGTGTTAGCAACGTCGTCAGGTTTGAGCCCCGTGAGCTCACCTACTAGTTAAGGTTACGCTGAAATAGCCTCTCAAGGCTCACAGAGTAGGCAGGAAAAAAAAAAGTAGGGGTAGTAAAAGTACAAGTATTGCAGATAAAAGATTCTACGCTAGTAACTGCGACAGATGACAGACAGAATACAGATAACACAGAGAAGCGCTTTTTGGCGGGAAATCATTTGCATTTTTTTAATCTTTTTAATTTTAATTTCGATGCCTCCAATGAACACTACTCTAACTCCAAATTCGTAGGTTTACAGGAGGAGCGCTTAAATGAAAAAAGGTTGAAAAAATCTTTATTATTGCAGATATATTTATGGTTTTTTCTTGTGTAACTAATGGCCATTTTCACCGACATTTAGGGATTCCTTAACTGCATTTAAGGAGCCCCTAATTAAAAATTCGTTTTCACCAAACTTTAGGTATCTCCTAAGTTCTTAAAAGGCTCCCTAAATTTAGGAACCCGATTTTTCGTTCCTTAACTGTCTCCTAACACTAGAAGACAGTTTTATGTCTGCTGTCATCTATTTCAATACATAACATTCAAAAGGTTTGAAAACCATTTTTACAATGGACAATGATTTAACTCTATTTTTAGAAAGTTTGGAAGCAGTTGAGTCTTTACAGTTAGATTCTAGTCATTCTGTACTTAAAAGGCCACGCTTGTATCGTCAGAGAACTGAAAATTTCGGAAAATACGATGATAAAGACTTTGTCTTTAGGTATAGGCTATCCAAAGAAACTGTGCTATTTTTATTAGAATAAAATCTTTTTTTACCTTATAGATGAAAAGTAAGGTTTTTGGAGTGAACGAGTGTTTGAGTAAATTTTAATTATAGCTCTATGGGTATCAAATAAAAACTAATAAATAGCCAATTCCAAATTAATGTTCATTATAGCTCATTATAGTGACATAAACTTTTTAATGTAAACTGAAAATTGAATTATTGACATTCAGGACTAAAGTGCGTTATTCAATTTCATATTTATATAACAGATTGGTTTTTTTTTAAATAAATTAAATACCAGAGACGTATAATTATGATTTATTGTCATTAATATTTATTATTCTTTTATTTGATGGACATTTTAAAGGTAATCGCGGATCACATAATTTTTTCTATAAAACGTCGATATTTCAAGCACTCCAATCAAAACATTAAAAGGTCACCTAACTAAGAAACTCCTTAAAACTTAGCACAAAGCATGGTGAAAATGAATTTAGGTAGGTGGTTGATTTAGGTAATCTCCTGTCTAAAGTGTTTCCTACGTAGGACCACTTTGGGAACTTGTCGGTGAAAACGGGCATAATTGATTTACTCTTGCTTCGAACCCCATCAATAATAAATTTGTAATACTTTTAAAATAGTGAAGCGATTTGTGTGAAAAACGAAAATTTCAAAATTTTGAGTTGGAGTAGTGTTCATTGGAGGCATCGATTTAATCTACTTGTGAACTGTAATGTGGCATAATTAGTTTTAAAACAGATTAGTATGTATATTATAATTTTACTTAAAGACTTCCATAGTCTCAAAACATTATAATACTCATTAACAATAATATATACAGCCTACCAAATAGGGTAACAATTGTCTTCACAAGTCCCAAGTATGTATTCTATTATAACTCACTAATTTTCGTATTCATTAGAACTGGTTATTAGAATGGTGTCAATTAGTGAATAATGAAACAGTTTAGTTACGGTTGATGAGGTCAAATGCATTGCATGCATAAATGCATTTGTTGCATCAAATCTAATAAAAAACCTATTACAAGTTTGATATGCTAGTTGAAATATGTGTGGCAGGCACATTGTAAATGTTAGTATGTGTTATATATTGTATGGCATATTAATGGTGTTAGGACATCTATCTCTAGTAGTGTTACATCTATTTCTGCCGTGAAGCAGTAATGCGTGACGGTTTGAAGAGTGGGGAAGCCGTTGTATTATAAAAACTGAGACCATAGAACTCATGTCTCGAAGTGGGTGGCGGCATTTACGTTGTAGATGTCTATGGGATCCGGTAACGTTTTAACACCAGGTGGGCTGTGAGCTCATCCACCCATCTAAGCAATAAAAAAAGGAACTTTTCTAAATTACGTACTTATTAAGAAAAATTAGGACTTACAGTTTTCATATCGCAATGAACATATTACGTTGCTCAAGTTGCTTCCTCTCCTTAGCGAATGAACTAACACATTGTAATGAAATAAATTTAAATCAACGAAGTACAAATATATATAAAATCCGTCCTATTTAGGTGGATTTCTACATCATTATGGTAGATACGAACTCCGACAAAGAAGTAACAACACAATGTACATTCGCGTTGCTTAATGTGTTTTGTGTATATAATTACGAAATAATTGATTTTGTATGGAAGACGACCTCGTGAATTTTTTAGGTCGCATTATAATCAGCGCCATTGACTTTAGTAAGTTTGTAATTGAAAGGGTACGTTAACATTTTTAGTACTATAGGTGATCGATCGAGCTCTTGGGTCATGCGGCTGCCTTGAGACACCATTTGAGTTGTAGGATCAGTTTAATGCGTTTTTTTTTTCCTACCTAAACTGATAGCCTATTATGAGAGGCCATTTCAGCGTAACCTTAGCTAGTAGGTGAGCTCACGGGGCTCAAACCGGAGTGAGGCTAACACTGACCCTAGCAAGAGCAGGGCTTCGCAGAATCTACCACCGGATCGGAAACGCGACCCACTGAGAAGATCCGGCGAGAAAGTCAGTGGGCTGAGTCTATGGGTTAATTCGCTCGTCGAGCCCTTCGTCGCAAGCGACGGGTTCGACAAGGACGATGACCGGTGCTTGTGGTGCCTAAAAGCACCGTTAATGGATCGGGAGGATCCGTAATGACGTATTTTGGGCGACGTCGACTGTTTACCATTCGGTCTACAGGATCGGGTATGTAGTTTCCAGCGGCCACGACAAGAGGGTTCTCATGTCGTGCCGCCTTCACAAAGTGCTTAATTCGGATATTTAGGCTGTTCCACTCTTCTAGACATGTCGGGTCCTCGCGTCCCTTTACGGGGGCGTCCATCGGTGGTCGGTGAGTGCCCTTCTTCCTGGGCGTATGCTCCCTGCCTTCTTAGGCATGATAAGTTTGCTGGAATGGATGTAATGGGCTGGTGTGATTTCTTTTTCTTTCTTCCTTCCTCAAGAGCGGCAGAATCTTTACGAGCGCCAGAATCTTTTTTAATACGCTTTTATTAGCTTCAGACGTATGTATGTTAGTATGTAACGGAATCTTTGAACATGATTTTGACCCCCTTCAAAACGTCGGATTAACTCGAAATTTGGTATACTTATTAAGGACCGATGACAATTTAATATTTAAAAAATAATAAAAAAAAAATAATGGAAAAAATTGAAATTAAACTAAAAAATTAAAAATAAATAATAGTTTAAAAAACTAACAAAATACGCTTTTATAGAAAATCCAACTAAACAAATAGAAAATAAATTTTAATTTTGAAATAAAATTGAATTAATTTAAATAATATAAATTAAAGAATAAAATTAAAATAAATTTGAAATAAAAATAGTGTAAGAAAAAATGGTTTTATTGTAAAAAAAGCTTAGTTTATTTTAATAGTTTTTTTTAAACTTTTTTTTCTCACTCCTCTAACCCTAACGCGACCGATTCGTTGCAACAATCGGCAGGAGATTACTATCTGCACGTGCAGATACAGTATGTGCCTTACCACAAATCAAACTCTTCTTCCGACCTAAGATAATGAGGTCACTCAATCTGTAATTTAAGATATGATCGTACATTTTCCAAACACTGAACTCGATTGACCTTCTAGCGTGAATAATTACAACAAAGTAAAATTATATATCATGCTTAATCTTAAAAAAAAAACGAAGTTGTAAATACAACTGCTTCTAATTCAAATTAAGATAGTTTAAATGTGAGCGTGCATTTATGCCCTTTGCTTAGTACAAGACGATATGAATGTTAAGATAAAATAAAACAGAAAAACTTACATTAATCACAAAACATATAATCACAGTAGCCACGTCGCTACCGACTGCAGTGCGATTGCAAATGCAAGAATAAATCTTATTCGTACCTAGTTAATTCTGCTTAATTTTTTACTCCTCGTTCTGAAGTCGACTCAAAGGTCGTCAAGATCATATTTTAACAATTAATTTTAATAGAGAAACTGCCACGAACCCAAACCTTGTAGTTTTAAAAATATTGTGATTGCTATTCATCTATTGTGTGATAATATTGCTGTAGCAATTGAAATTCTCACAGCAAATTTACAATAAATATATTTCAAGTTAATTATACAAACGACATGTTTGAAAAACGCCAACAAATCGTGATAATTAACCTGAAAAATTACTGGCCATGTCTATTATGGATGAAAGGCGATTGCATGCAGCAGAGATGCGAATGTTGCGATGGATGTGTGGAATAACGAGAATGGATAGAATACGGAATGAATATGTTAGAGGAAGTCTGAAAGTGGCACCTGTGACAGAGAAGCTGAGAAGTGCGCGTTTGGGATGGTATGGACATGTGATGAGACGAAATGAAATAAGAGAATGTTAACTATGAATGTGGAAGGACATAGAGGAAGAGGTAGACCTAAGAAGAAATTGATGGATTGCGTGAAAGACGATATGGGTAAGGGGGAGTGAGCGAAGAAATGGTATATGATAGAAGAGTAAGGAAGGAGAAAACATGTTGCGCCGACCCTAGGTGACTGGGAGAAGGGCAGGATAATGCTGATGATGTCTATTATGGACGCGAGCAATGCCCGACACAAGCGAGCCGCTGTCTACGGCAGAGGACTCTAGAAACCGGGTTTGAAGAAGGACAATATGTTATAGCGTTTAAGAAAAGAGGAAGTTCATCCCATAGCTGGACGACACTTGGGTAAAAGATCACTTGAAACGCAGTCAACTTGAACATAATGCTTAAATTAATTCTGTTCTGATGGCGGGCAGTGTGGCAGTAATTATTTCTTAAACAATTCTTCAGAGTAGTCTCCGTAGAACCAGAGATTCAAATCGAGCTATTTTTATATAGTAAAGGGAAGATGTTGGCTCTTAGGAATGCCACTGCGCCGGTTTTGATATAGAATCAGTACCTCACGCGAAGTTTGCTCTGTGCTGTGTAAAGTTGCAGTCGCAGGACTTTCCACTTTTTTTATTGCTTAGGTGGGTGAACGTGAACGTGAATGATAAGTTAATTGGTTACCGGAGCCCATACACATCTACAACGTAAATGCCGCCACCTACCTTGAGATATGAGTTCTAAGGTCTCAGTTTTAACAGTACAGCGACTGCCCCACCCTTCAAACCGAAACGCATTACTGGTTTACGGTAGAAATAGGCAGGGTGGTGATATCTACCCGTGCGGACTCACAAGACGTCCTACCACTGGATGTCAACTTGGCTGCACCCCCCAAATAACTCCGATTACCACTTGAAACGCAGCAGCCCCAAGAATCCCAATACTCTCGTAAGTTTCGAGGTCGTACGATGACCTGTCGTGTTCCAAAGACAATTTTCCAATTAAGTTATAAATGCTCATTGTGGTTGTTTACCCGTAATTTAAGAATACTCATTATATTTTAGCTTTTAATTAGCATTTGTTTTTTTTCGTCTTTGCGTCAGTATTTATTATATAAATCGTGTCCTTACATGTACGTAGGTACGTGTTAGAATTTCGATTTTAATTTTAAGTTATTGTTACCTGCTATTCTAATGGTCTATTAATGTGTAGCCCTGGCTATTTAAAAAAAAGCAGTGCCTTGTTTTTTTTTTCGCTCGACGGGCTTAAGACCTGGGAGTTCATCTGGTTCAGCTGTTGTGAAGTGCTTACCCGTGCCCATAGCAATCACAACGTAAATGATCCTACTCAGTTTGAAACACAAGAAGCCAGGAGGGGAGGGATTAGTTAACTGCCGCCCGAACGCCTCCAATGGAGACTTAATAGATCAAGGGCAGCTGCTTGTTGCATACTTTTTGCTAGCTTGCTGCTAGTTGCATACTTGTTGCTAGCGTTATAGCTGCAGGTCTCTAATAACTGTGGTACTGGATTGGGTAGATCCGTAAGGATATGTCTGGGGCTTCGATGGTGACTGGCTCCTGAGTGAGTCGGATCCGGGGATTATAGACATTCGACAGTGACAGTTTTTGTAGAGCGGTTGTCCCCACCTTTCAGAGCGAAACGCCTGACTGCTCCGTGGTAGAAATAGTTCGGACGGTGATATCTATCATACCACCCTTTAGGAGGTTCAAAAATAGGGAAGATCTTCCATTGAGCAGGTGAATTTGTTCGGTAGTCAAACGGTTCGATTTTTTTTATAAATGAGGGATGGCCCAGGGGCCTTTCCAGTTTTACCAAGACAAGTGGACGAGCAAAGGCTCAGCCAGGGCTGAATGTGGTTCGGAACTTTTATCTATATTCAAGCATCCGTCAAATATCTTGTATTCAACGATGGCTACCCGCCACAAGCCAATTAAAAGTGACTACATAAGCATAACGTATCCATCTCATTAAAAGTTTGATCTAATTAAATACTTTCTCAATTAAAACTCGACGGTTAAGATTATCTTATGATTTTAATTAATTGTTCTTGTACCTCAGTGATTGTGGAAGATCTTTTATTTTTAATTTAATTACTTAACGCTTCACGCTTTCACAGTGGCTTAGGTATGTATGAGCGAGGCAAATGATTTAAAATCAGAGTCCATTAATAAATATGAAGCAGGTGTATTTCTCTAAAGTAAAAATTTGAAATACAATGTAATATAAGGTATTTAAGTATAAATATGTCCGGGATTTAATTTGCATTATATAGATGATATAGTGAACTCCCGGCCAATCTGGTGTCTCTCCCCTCCCCTCCTCTGATGGTATCTCCTCCTCCTTATGTCAATAATCCTCAATGCTGAGGATCATGGCCTCCTCTAAAAACTTTCTCCTGTATTATCGCCATAGCGCTATTCCTGCCTATCCTCGGCTGTGTGGATAGCAACGTGGACTGAAGTATTGAAAGCGGTCCGTATCTGGTCCGACCCGCGCAATTGACTTCTGCCTCTGGGTCTTCTTCCGGTCCATAGACATTACGGCGTAAGTGCCGCTACCCGCCTTGAGATATAAGATCGAAATCTCAACATAACTAACAATATATATTTTTTATTGCTTAGATGGGTGGACGAGCTGACAGCCCACCTGGTGTTAAGTGGTTACTAGAGCCAATAGACACCTACAACGTAAATGCGCCACCCACCTTCAGATATAAGTTCTAAGGTCTCAAGTATAGTTACAACGGCTGCCCCACCCTTCAAGCCGAAACGCATTACTGCTTCACGGCAGAAATAGGCAGGGTGGTGGTACCTACCCGCGCAGACTCAGAAGAGGTTCTACCTGTGTGTCTGTGACAAACAGACAGACTGCCTATTTCTACCGTGAAGCAGTAATGCGTTTCGGCTTGAAGGGTGGGGCACCAGGTGGGCTGTGAGCTCGTCCATCCATAGAAGCAATAAAAAAAAAATCTTAACCATCCAGGTTGTCACCCAAACGCATACAAAGAAATTCATTGAAATCGGTCCAGCCGCTCAGGAGGACTTCAGTGACATACACACGTACAGTAGAATAAACCTAAGATACTAGCTGACCCGGCAAACGTTGTTTTGCCATATTAATTATTTCTGGGAAAGACAAATAACCTAGACATTGACTGCAGTGCCATCTGCCAGGCTGCTTTGTGAATCTAAACCATCTAGAGCGCCACCCAAACGCATACAAAAAAATTCATTCAAATCGGTCCAGCCGTCTAGGAGGAGTTCAGTGACAAACACACGCACAGAAGATATAAAGAATATGTTCGGAAATATTCTAATGACAATAAATAAACGCGAGATTAAACTGTAAAAGTGAAATGTACTTTTAGTAAATGCTTACGAGTCACGAAAAACGGGGAAAACATACTTATACAACGTGTTTTCTTTTGTAAATATCCGTACTTAAATTGTTAAAAAGGCTTAAATTGTTTTATTTCGTTTTTGAATAGGAAATGCACGATCATGTCTATTGAATTAGAAAATACTTTTAAACATCTTTGATCTGACATTCTTGTTGTATGTATGCTTCACGAGCTATTTAATATTCTAGTTTTTTATATTTTGCCTAATTTCGTGATAAATTTTCACTTATCGTTTAAATTCTAAGCAACAAAAAAATAAAACTATAATTTTTTTTAAAACAAAATCTTCTACACAATTTATCAAACCAAATATTTGTAATTAAAAATTAGAAATTGTTGTTTTTTTATTACCTGATTCACGAGACTCAAGTTTTCTTAAGTTTTCACTAAAACACCTCGAGCGTGCACAACTAAGAGGGGACCGTGTGATACTGTCCTATTGTTAGGCATACGCACAGCTTCAGTAATAAAATAAAATGACACAGTATAAATTTAATATAGTGGGTTTAATCTGAATCCGAATCATAGACTCGTCATAGTTTTAACAATTTATATGAGTCATGGATACTTGAAATAAAAACATTATTATTATTATTATTATTATTATAGTATAGATAGTCATAGATAGTTAGTAATTTGTATCGGAGGTTAGAGTACAGTCGAGCCCGCTACTCAGTTGATATTGAGAGAATATAGATATGATGTGAACAGGATCCATCTTCAGACATCAGGTCTAAGACTTTACTACATAAGAAACGGCTGGACCACTCTTTATGGATAACGCATAACTGTCTTAGAGCAGAAGACCTTATGGAGGTACATACTCGTGCGTACAGTATGCCATACCACCAGTGCTAATATCCAATGACTTTATAGGCATTGTTACGTGTCGGGGCTCGGGATAAAGAAAAACTTCCACCGAAGTACAAATTAAAACTAAATCTAATTATCACGACACTTAAGAAACACTGCAATATAACAATAAAATTAACTTCTTTCGCTTCGCTTCAGGTGATCAATTTAGGTCAATTCGATATCCGTTTGTCCTATTTGACAACAGATGGCGTTACCCGTACTGCCATAACACTTCTCGAGCGCTTCTGATAGTGTTGGTGGCGTTCATATCCATTTCTGTCATTTGACGACAGATGGCGATACTGGCACCAGCATCAGGGCCCTGAAACTGCGATACCTTCAGACATATTTTTTTTGGAAACTAGCGACATCTTGTAGCGATTGTGCCTAAACTTATATGTTGTTAAAGTTGAGGCATTTAGGTTATTATATAACTAAACACAGGAAATAAAAGATTAGTAAATCATACAAGTCTTTATTTTTTATAGACAAAATGATTAAATTTTATCAATTTGCGGTTACTGAAAATTTACAAATTCCTTCATTAAAAATAAAATATAGAATATGTTACTGCCATCTACAGGAGTAATGAGAAACTAATCGAAGCGAAGTCATCTAGTGGCCGACGCCCGTAAACATTTTTGTTAAGTGCTTGAGTTGCTTAACTATAACTAATTTATGTGTATTATCTATGACCGGCATAACAATATCAATATATTTAATCTACTATATTGTTTTCTGCTATTTGTACGAATTTCAGAAGTGTATTTTTTCCAGTACCTACTGACTTACTGAAGCGTATTTACTGTATCCATAAATGAATAGGACCAACTTAGTGACATAATCAAACGTAAAGTCGTATACCTATATCAAGTGACGAACGTTTCTAAAATTTCTCTCGACGTAACTTTACTCTGCGCTCTGTGATTCAAATGTAGCGTTGAGATTTTCAAAGAACCGCAAAAGTCATGTTTTGTCAGCCCTTTCTATGTTACTCAAACAACCGCTATGTACAGCATGTGGTTTTTAGCTCCGATATGTCGACATCTTCCAAAAACACCTATTTATCTAACATTTTTAATGTATCTAACTTAATTTAAGGTTATTTAGTTAGAAATATTTAAGCTACATTTTCAGAAAAGATACGTAATAACACCATCTATACTAATCTATATATTAATACGTGAAGCAAAACTTTGTATCCCTTTTTACGAAAATTGCGCGGAAGGCGGAGTATGAAATTTTCTACACTTATAGAGAATATAGAGAAGAAGTGCACAATGCTAATGTTTTTTTAAAATAATGCATAAAAGATACATTAAATCAATAAAGAAAACATTACACACACCACATACCATGTATTTGACGCAAACACGCATGCATACTATTTATTGTCAAACTTTTGTTCTTCACGTCTGTGGTCAAATTGAGAATAGATTAAATATTGTTTGTCTTTATTCATATTTTTTTATAGTGTAGCCTTGGCGAAATTTGTGATTATAGAGGTATAAAATACAAACATAATAGTGTACAAACTTACAATTCCAATTAATTATAGTCGAATTTCAACTACTGCGGGACCTCTAGTATATATAAATCTACAGTGGTTTTTACGCATGTTCCGTAACAACTACTGAACCATGCATCCGATTGACTTGAAATTTGGTATCCATGTAGAAAATACATGTACTTAATGGATAGGCTAATATTTATATGAGTGTTGGACTCCCTAATAAAAATGAAAATAAATAATAATGTTAATTTTAAATGCCCAGCGAAGCGGGCTAGTACGGCTAGTTAATTTATAAGATCATTTATTCAACATATCAACGATGTTCTAGAAGTGAATTTAATCAAATTTTGAAAGCATAACAATTGGATTACTTTTCACAGAATTTATTTCAACTGTTTATGTTATCTTTTCAATACATATCACCAGACATGTTATTGAAAAACAGCTATTATTTTATTTTTATGTAATATTTAATTTATGATTAAAATACAAAATGTTCTATTTCTACCTTTTTTTTGTTTTTTTTTTTAACGCTGGGGAATCCATTTACGGATACCCGGTCGAGGGGGGTAACGGACCGGGTTATGTCGGACTCCGGCGCCTCCTGAGAGGAAGAAGGGGAGAAGAGAAGGGCCGAGGTCCTTCACCTCCCCCAATTTCTCACAGGAGACTACGCCTTGAAAAAGGCGCGCGAACCACTTGCCTCGCAGAACGACTACCGACTAAACCCCATCGAGCCCCACCACTCCGACTCCTTCTATTTCTACCTATCAACGGTATTCGAGAGAGGACTAGATTTATACTTCATCTAATTGGCTTCAATTCATTCTGCGGTCGTTAACTCTTGCTGTGAGTTAAGTAAATGGAAAGTATCAAAACATTCCATAAGGCGTTGCAACAATGAAACCCGCTACGCAGTGTATAAACACACAGAATGGAAAGTCACACGCATTTAGGTTACTGCTGTTTGCTTTTTACTGCGACTCCCGTGCGCGACCGATGAAGAACGTGTTTTGAATTTAAATATCTAAGTATTAAAAAAAAATGTTACATCATTATATATTGTACTAGCAGCCCGCTCCGGCTCCGCTCGGGTCTTTAACAAAAATTTCAACGATATTTAATTTTGACGTTGTTTTATTTTTTTTAAATAAAAGAACACTTATTGCAGCATAACGATAATAGTTAGACATGTACTGTCGCGACACTTTTTGTAAATAATAATGTGTTCTACAAAGTCGTAGTACATTATTTTATCCTATCGTCAATAGTTTTCGCAGGGCACGCGATGTAAAGAATATTTTAGATATTTTTTTTTACATCTTGGGTTACATTATTGGAGTTTTAGTAAGGATCCCTAATTATTTTCAAAAAAGATTATTGCCTATGTCACTCGAGAATAGTGTAGCTTCCAAACAGTGAAAGAACTTTTAAAATCGGTTCAGTAGTTTTGGAGCCTATTCAATACAAACAAGCAAACAAATATTTCCTCTTTATAATATTACTAGCGACCCGCCCTCGCTTCGCTTCCGAAACATTAAAACACACATGAAACTAAAAAAAAAAAAAAAGTAGCCTATGTTCATCAGGGACAATGTCGGCTTCTAATGGAAAAAGAATTTTTCAAATCGGTCCAGTAGTTTCGGAGCCTATTCGAAACAAACAAACAAACAAATCTTTCCTCTTTATAATATTAGTATAGATATTAGTATAGATTGTGTGCTTAGGTTGATGGGCTTTCGTAATAAAGGCCCGGGGACACATATAACGTTTTCATATATTAGGTTATACATCCGTGTAGGGCCCAAAATACCATTCTTGGGCCCGGGGTCCGCACCCACACTCGGCGGACCCTCCAGTCCCACATAATGAGCGCATCCTCAAGACGCGGGGGACCTCGTAGGAGGTTCGGCCCTCGGGCCAGAAAAATTCGTTTTTCGTCAAAAAATTCGGGTAGGTATGTATTGTCTAGTATTCGGAAAACTGCTACAAATTCTTCACAATACAACAGGAATATTACATTGATTTTCCTAAACATGTTTGGTCTTTGTTGCATTAAATTGCCACGCAACGGTGAGCGATACACAATATTACGCACTGGGGCTCGGGATAAATAAAATTCCACCGAAGTATAAATTAAAATCGAACACTTTAAAACTCTCAATTCGCTACTTCCGCTTCGCTTCAGGTCATCCGTTCGCTGTTTCGCTTCGAGTAGTTCTGATTACTATATTTTTTTATTGCCCTTGTAGGCAGACGAGCATACGGCCCATGGTGAGTGGTTACCGTCGCCCATGGACTTCAGCAATGCCAGGGGCAGAGCCAAACCGCTGCCTACCGCCACGCCGCTACTAACTGACTGCGTGCTATCTCTGCAACTCTTGTATAGTCGAGACGAAATCCCTAGAATCGTCGAAAATATTCCACAGAAGTCTAGTATTGTGTGTTTCCGCTATATGACAATAGATGGCGTTGTCATTCTCGAGCGTTCTAGATGCAACTAGATCCTTCGATATTCGTTCGACTATTCGGCGATAGATGGCGTTACTCTTACCGGCGTAACAATATGAAGGTTTGAGATATGAGGTTATATAGTCAATTGTGTTTTGGATGTCCTATACTGCATTGCTGCTTTGCGTTAAGGTAGGCAGGGTAGTAAAACTTTCTTTTATAACGTATAATGCGAGTACGTCTTACAGCCAGTACATACCCGATCCGGCGGACCACACAGTAAGCAGTCGCTGTCGCCCAAAACACGTCACTATGGATCCTCCCGATCCACTATCGGTGCTTTTAGGCATTCCAAGCACCGGTCACCGTTCTTGTCAAACCCGTCGAATACGACAAACCCTTGTGAAAAGTAACCTACAGACACAGCCCACTGAGTTTCACGCCGGATCTTCTCAGTGGGTGGCGATTCCGATCCGGTGGTAGATTCAGGGAAGCACTGCTCTTGCTAGGGCTAGTGTTAGTAATTCTCACAGGTTGAGTCCACGAGCTCCGTATAGGTATCCGTACGCGTATAGTTGGAATAGCCCCTTATGCTACCAGTGAGTAGGTAGGGAAAAACATATCGAGTATTGATTACGCTGTATAAATTTTGGGAGTTTAAATTTTATTACAATACTAGCTTTTGCCCCCGACTTCGTCCGCATAGAATAGTTCACAAATAATGCTTTATTTTAGAACAAATTTGGTTAGCATATAAAACGTTATAGTAAGCTAACCTTAATATATAGACATATGCTGTCGCGGGCTTTTTTAGATCTTTTAAAGGGGAACAATTCTCTCATACATTACTTTAGCGAAATTTTAACCGTTTCCGCAGCGCACGCAGTGGATGCTCTCAAAAGGGATTAAAACCCCGATTTTGAAACATTCTTTATTGGTGTTCCGCTTGTATTGGTCTTGGCGTGATGTTATATAGCCTATAGCCTTCCTCGATAAATGGGCTATCTAACACTGAAAGAATTTTTCAAATCGGACCGGTAATTCCTGAGATTAGCGCGTTCAAACAAACAAACTTTTCAGCTTTATAATATTAGTATAGATGCTATTTGTTTATCGTGTTTCATTATTAGTAGTTCCATTAGGGCGATAAGGAGATTAACCCAAATCATTTTCAAACATTTAGAGCTCATCCTATCACAATGAAACTTTTTTTTAACCCTAAAACTGGGCGCAATATATCGGCGAATGACAGCAAATGTCACTGTCGTAATCGGGAAATTTATATTGTCTAACTATCGGATCGTTACCAAATTAATATAAAAAATCATATAAATATACAAAACGTAATTTACAAATATGTCTAATATAGACTCTCCTATAGCTCTCTCCGAGTTAGAGTCAGTTCTGGCCTGGGTGGATACATTCAAGCTCTCTAGACCGACCAAGAAAATCAACAGAGATTTTTCCGATGCTGGTAATTCCAATGTCAAGTTAGAGATCTTTAGTCAAGTTCTAACAGCAATTTATTATATTAATATGTATAAAGTATAAGTATACGATCTCGAATTTGAAATATTGTAACATTATCTGGCTAGTGCAAATATCCTAATCAATTTTTGTGTCAAAATAATTAGTATCCTAGACGATCTAGTGGTAGGTTATTTTTGCCATTAACATGTTGGACCGTCTTCAGCCGGCAGCTTCTCCAATTCGTCAAGGCTGAGTCCATTCGTCCACTCATTCTGGTGAAATTGCAAATCCCTTGAGATACACGGTCGAAATTTCAATTTTATTCAAGGGAATTCTATTCAAAGCGACTCTAATGATTCCATGACTTTCTTGAGGTCTTTCGACTTGGAGACTGTCATAGGCTGATTTAAAATCATCTAAAAATAGTCACACCTACGAAACATTACTACGAATTAAATTTAATCCACAGACAATAAAATAACGAATGAATGTATGAGCTAATTGCGTATTCGACAGTTCTCCTAGCCGAGATCCTAAGCGTTCATTATCCGAAACTAGTGGAAATGCACAACTATCCGCCGAGGAACAGCCATTCTTTGAAGCTCAACAACTGGCTGACGCTTAACCGCAAGGTTTTGAAGAAGTTGAGGCTGAGCCTATGCTGTAACACGATGGATCAGCTCGCTAACTGCGCTCCCGGGGTCATTGAACGAGTACTTGTCATGGGTTAGTGTTGTACTCAGACTGGGATAGGAAAATGAGGAACAGAAGAATGTTACTGTCAGTCGCGTGTAACACTTCCGAGACATTAGTGGTAGGGTGTCTTGTGAATCCGCACGGGTAGGTACCATCACTCTGCCTATTTCTGCCGTGAAGCAGTAATGCGTTTGGGTTGAAAGGGTGGCGTAGCCGTTGGGCTTTAAAATTAAAATTGAGAAATGGATCTCATGTCTCAAGATCGGTGGTAGCATTTACGTTGCTAACGTCTGTGGGCTCCGGTAACCACTCAATACCAGGAAGACCGTGAGTTCGTTAACCCACATAAGTAATAAAAAGCCACGAAGAGATCATCCAAACTCTGAACCACAAATATCCTTCATGAAACATCCTTCATAAAGATAGTGCCTCCGACCGGGAAGCGAATTCTTACTGGTGGTAGGACCTCTTGTGAGGCCGCATGGGTGGGTACCACCACCCCGCCTATTTCTGCCGTGAAGCAGTAATGCGTGTCGGCTTGAAGGGTGGGGCAGCCGTTGTAACTATACTGAGACCTTAGAATTTATATCTCAAGGTGGGTGGCGCATTTACGTTTTGAATGTCTATGGGCTCCAGTAACCACTTAACACCAGGTGGGCTATGAGCTCGTCCACACATCTAAGCAATAAAAAAAAGAATCTTGAATTGTGATAATGTACCCATTCAAAAGCACTCTACAAACAGATCGATAGAATTTGTACGAAAATGATTGTAATGTTTTGATATGCCAACTGGACAGTTAGGGACAAAATACGTCGCGACGAAGAGTTGAACAAGAGTATGAGGGAGTCGGAACAGAATGTATCCAGCGGCGGTAGCTATTACGAAGCTTGCGGCGAAGATGGTAAATTATACTTTGTATACTATATTCCCCTTTTTATCCTTTAATTTTTGTTAACCAACACTTTTTATCCCTCCACCTTAGTCAACAAGGCTACGTATGCTGTCATGATTTGGGACTAATCGCTATGCAGTGTACATTGATTGACATAGTAAAAACTAAGTAACTAAAAAGTAATAGTCGTCGTGGCCTAAAGGATAAGACGTCCGGTGCATGCGTGTTGAAGCGATGCACCGGTGTTCGAATCCCGCAGGCGGGTACCAATTTTTCTAATGAAATATGTACTCAACAAATGTTCACGATTGACTTCCACGGTGAAGGAATAACATCGTGTAATAAAAATCAAACCCGCAAAATTATAATTTGCGTAATTACTGGTGGTAGGACCTCTTGTGAGTCCGCGCGGATAGGTACCACCGCCCTGCTTATTTCTGCCGTGAAGCAGTAATGCGTTTCGGTTTGAAGGGTGGGGTAGCCGTTGTAACTATACTGAGACTTTAGAACTTGTATCTCAAGGTGGGTGGCGCGTCTACGTTGTAGATGTCTATGGGCTCCAGTAACCACTTAACATCAGGTGGGCTGTGAGCTCGTCCAACCACCTAAGTAATAAAAAAAAATAAAAAAAACTATTTATACAAGTCAAATGAATCAGAACCTTAGTCTTTCGTGATCATGAAAATGGAAGCATTCGAAACGTGGGAGATAGCATAGAGATCTAGTACTTTTACACTGAGTTCGCTCTACCCGCTGAGTTTCTCGTCGGATCTACTCAGTGGGTGGCGATTCCGATTCGGTAGTAGATTCATTCGCGAAGCAGCTTGAGTTGTTAGGCCTTCTTTTGAGGCGCTAGAGCAGCTAGAGCAGTTGAGCATTTGCTCGCCCAACTGTCCTGGTGAAACTGGAAAGGCCTCGGGGCCACCAGTAATCTTTGAATCAAAAAGAAAAGCTAGAAACGTTAACAACTAGTTTCCTATACGATATGGACTTAGATTAATATAAATATGGTCCATTTGAAATGGAAATTATAACATGTTGTATTGGCTTGAATTGTATTGATCTATTTGTAATATTGGACATTTGGAATGTTTTGACGTGATTTTGTCAAACTTGAAGACGCGCACTTAGCTTGGAATTTTGCCCACCTAGGAAAACTAGGAAAGGCCTCCGGGTCAGCAGTAATCCATCAATAAACATAAATAAATGGTATTATTCTGTCTAGAAAACATCCTCGTTGTGCCCGTGAAGACGAGGGTCAATGGTGTTTTGGAGACGGTTCAACAGAAAGTGGTCAACTACGACTGCTATTTGACTCTGAAGGAAGAATTTAAGGACGCTAAAGATTCTATTGAACTGCTCAAACAAAAGGTAAGTATTTAAATAAATACGTCATCTACAAACTTGAGATATTAGGTGATGTTGTTTCACCATTAAAAACGGAATGACACGGACGGCTTCGGGGCAGAAGTATGCAGGACGATTTAAGAATGAAATTGAGACTTCATTCATTGTCTCAAGGTCTGTGTTAATGTGGTAATTTAACCCTTTGACTACCATGTAGGTCACTGGTGCCCTACGTGGCGCACTGAAGTAATTGTCGATTTCTGTTGGTAAGCACCTGGATTGCCTAACTTTGTCGTTTTGTTATTAATGTATGTATCTTAGTAGCTTCGGATTCGTCTTTCCTAGAGTCTACCATATAGATTATAGATATTCCAGCGCCTTAGTAAGAAGATCGAAGACAGAAATCGACATAATTACTTTAGTGCCCTACGTAGAGCACCGCTGACCTACACGGCAGTCAACGTGTTAAACACTATGAACGCTTAACTTTTAATAACACAAAAATTTTTTTTAGCCTTTATTGTTCACACGATTCGGTTTGACGGAAGACGACACTATGTTATTTTGTGGTGAGAATGAGCAGTGGCGTTCTCTGAGTATTGTACCAGTGTGCTATGGTCGGCAACCAGCATTCGGTGGTGGTATTGCGGACCAGCATGGGTAGTCGTGCCTCGTATACCGCTTTACCACGACCTCATCTCTCATGCCGATTTGCTGCGTTCACGTCGTAACCGGCCCCACAATTTTGCTGGTGTCCATTTTGGACTATATGTATACTTTTTACCTCCTATTTTATCTATTTATGCAGCTAGTTTTAAAGTAGAATGCGATATTTTTATTAAATAAATGTTGAAAAATGCATAGGTCGAACATCTAGACAATTTGCTGAAACTCAAAGAAGAAAGGATTGAAGAATTACAAAAGCAATTAGAAAGGAAACAAAATAGACGTAGAGAAGTAGAAGCTCTTCAGAATAGTCTTTCAGTGCCGTTTGATGAACCGCCAACCCCAACAGTTGTTGTACAGGAGAACAAAGCGACACCAGTTCAAAATACTATTAAAAATATTGAAGCGAAGACACCTAAAGTCGAAGAATCGAAGATACCTATACTCATAGATGCTTCTAGAATTCCTAAGCCTAGCGTAATAGAAGTCAACGAAACAGCTATAATTGTAGATAGTTCTAGAATTTCTAAGCCGATCACAAAAGAAGTTTATGAGCTTGAGAAACCTATTGTGGAAGTGCACGAAATCAAGTCCGATGTGTTCAAAGAAACTGAAGTTGTTGAGCAGAAATCTGAATGCTTTCATGATGTGGAAGATTTCGATCAAAATCCAGTTATAGTCACAACCATAGAGGAAAGCATTAATAAAGAAATCAAAGAGATCGTTAATTCAGCGGGATATGTGGAGAATTTTGGCTACGTTGCTTAGAAAGTCTGGCTATTGTTTCAAAGACATTTTTAAAGATATTGTGTATTGAAATTTGCTAGTTTTTTTTTTACTAAATGTAATAATGAAACACATCGTGTCTATTTGTTAATAGTTTGTTATTTAGAAATAAAGTGTACATTAATTTATTTATTTGTTTCATTACAAAGTTAGCAGTGTGCGTTCGCTTGGAAAATCTCAAGTAGACTTGGATGCGCCTCGAGTATCTTTCTGATCTCTTCAAATCTGGCTTGTTTGAAGTTTGATTTGGGTTGGGTAGTTCTGAAAATTTCAAAGGATTTCATGTGTTATCTGTTGTTGAGGAACATCTTAATGTTAATATTGTAATAATAATAAACACCTAACGAACAATCCAAGTGACTGGGCAACGTAGAACACGAATTAACATCGTTTATGAAGTCGTCGTGGCCTAAAGGATAAGTCGTCCGGTGCATTCGTATCTAGCGATGCAACGGTGTTCGAATTCCGCAGGCGGGTACCAATTTTTCTAATGAAATACGTACTTAACAAATGTTCACGATTGACATCCACGGTGAAGGAATAACATCGTATAATAAAACACAAACCCGCAAAATTATAATTTGCGTAATTACTGGTGGTAGGACCTCTTGTGAGTCCGCACGGGTAGGTACCACCGCCCCGCCTATTTCTGCCGTGAAGCAGTAATGCTTTTCGGCTTGAAGGGTGGGGCAGCCGTTGTAACTATACTGAGACCTTAGAACTTATATTTCAAGGTAAGTATGTGGCGCATTTACGTTGTAGATGTCTATGGGCTCCAATAGCCATGTGCCTTTGGGAATAGCCAGACAGACTTATTTCAATGTGACTAGAGGACATAGTCGAATAGTGGCCATTAAAACATGAGCCTCGATGGCTCAGAGGCAAAACATCAGGTGATAGAAATACTGGTTTTGGTTTGTTAACGTGATAAGTTTGAATATGATGAATTTATTCTCTCTTCAGCTATAGCTATTTCATTTTGAGTGTGGTAAGTGACCGTAAGTGGCATTGCTGATTCATAAAAAATTACCACCAAACGATAAATAAAGAACGAAGGGATAACAAAAACGATTGCAAACATTGTACGAAGCAAAACAAAATCGTTAAAGAGGTGAACACACAAAAAAAGGTTACTTGTCTTAATAATCCAATACCTTTATTGTGTAAGAAAACGTACCATTGTACGGATTTGCATTAAAAAGACAAATTATCGACCGTCATTAATGTAATTTCTAATTAACCGAAGTCCAGTAATAAATAGGGCCATTAGCTCGCTTAGTTTAAGCCCATGCCTAATGGCTTGCGGAATTTTCCTAGAAACACTTTTTGTTTTGATCGTTTAGCGGTTATTTTGTTGGTTGTTTTGTTTCTAGGACGGAATTACTAGGTAAAATAAACTTGTTTGTAATGTAATATTTACGTTGATTGATTAAATAGAAAAGAATGAGCTCTGTCTTGCTAACAAAAAAGTGTACAAGGGTACACTTAAGATATATCTAATATATAAAATTCTCGTGTCACGGTGTGCGTGATTGAACTCCTCCGAAACGGCTCGACCAATGTTCGTGAATCTTATCGTACAGGGTCAGGGTGGAGAATCGGATAACATCTATTTTTCATACCCCTAAATGTTAAGGGTGGTCCACCCCAAAATTGGTATTTTTATTTTCAGACAACATTTTTTGTTTTTATTTTTTTATGATACAGCATACAAAAATACATACAACCCAAAATTTTCACCCCTCTACGATCAACCCATATTTTTTATTTGTTAATTATAAACTTTAATTTTTTTGGCAAGATTTTCATTTTTCTTTTTATTTTCTCATGAATTAAAATAAAAAATCTGATGTTGCTTTCAATTTTTCATACCTCTATGATCAACCCGTATTTTTTATTTGTTAATTATAAACTTTAAAGCGGCTACAACATAAACGTGCCATAAGCCACGTATGGGCATATGCATAGGTGGAGCATTTATGAAAAGCTGGAGGCAAGAAATTTGAAAATTTCTATAGCATTTTCTTTTTCGGTTTCCGCGGTTTTCAGGCACAAATAAAATAACTTCTGTGGTTTATTGGCGCGTTCAATATTTTAATTTTATTATTACTTTCGTTTTTTTTTTTTTTATTGCTTAGATGGATGGACGACCTGACAGCCCACCTAGTGTTAAGTGGTTACTGGAGCCCATAGACATCTACAACGCAAATGCGCTACCCATCTTAAGATATAAGTTTTTTTTATTGCTTAAATGTTAAACTTAATTGTTAGTTTGGATTGCTATCTGACCCGATCCATTAACGGTGCTTTTAGGTACCACAAGCACCGGTCACTGTCCTCGCCGAGCCCGTCGCTTGAGACGAAGGGCTCGATGAGTAAATTAACCCATATACACAGCCCACTGAGTTTCTCGCCGGATCTTCTCAGTGGGTCGCGTTTCCGATGCGGTGGTAGATTCTGCGAAGTACTGCTCTTGCTAGGGCCAATGTTAGCAACACTCCTGATTTGAGCCTCGTGAGCTGACCTACTAGCTCGGTGAATCTAGAATAAGCCCCTCGAGGTTTTAGGAGGATTTTTTTTTATCTGAGCGGGTTTTTACCTTTGTTTTTAAACTGCATTGTTATATTTGTTGTTTATAGTAAATAGTCCGCGAGAATCGGAAAGATTAAAACTTTTCATTAAATTACTTTTATTTTCCCTTTGTAACCACGCCGCGCCGCATCGCGCATGCTTCTAATTTCCACAACGTCTTAGTAAATTATGTTTATTCAGGCGCATGTATTATTCGCAATAAGTCGGCAAATGTTAAAACGCTTTTATAGAAGTAGCAACAGTACAGACGGTAGACAATAAACATAAAATATTCAAATAAAAAGTACAAGGATTTTATAGCCGGTTCATAGGAACGGTTGGAAGAAAGGTAGGTGGGTAGCGAGCCTTTTGTTTCAGCATTATATTGTGTACGAAAACAAAAAAGAAGCGGCCTTTTTTCACTTCGAATAATCAACTGTCGGTCAAATCATTGATGTTATTATTTATTTCAAAAATAACTTAAGTTCAGTTCAGTATTAGCACAAAGATTTTTTTTTTTAGTTATGACTGTGGTAAAAGATGGCGGAAATTTTCGCATTTTTTTGTTTGTTCCCGAATGCAAAAGGAAACGGTATTGTAATGTCTATTTCGGTTTCAATTTTTGTTTTTAGCGCGAACGACTAACAAAGCAATAGAGAGCAGGTAATAAAACCGAAAATTTGGAAAATAAACCCGTTCAGATTTACTTATTTTGTTCATCAATTATTTTTTATTTAAAAAAAATATATGTTTCAAGCTATTAAACCATAGATCGCTATAGAACGAATTCTCAATATTCTTCTAGCTACATACCAAAGTTTTGAATCTCGCCTTTAACCTCTCCTCTCCTGTGTTAACTATATCACCTATATTCGCTTATATTATGGCTAAGTTAATACTACCCATGCGAAAACAAGAAAAGGCATTTGCCGGGAAATTGAAGTTTTTTAAAAGTTACTTTGATTTATCATCTATTTCTTTCCCGAAGGACGAAGATGACAACTGCTATGTAATGCTGACTGAATTAGGATTGATTATTGAAGAAAGACTGCCTATACATAAACATATTATGTACGTTTCATCCGTTCATGACGTAAAAAATTCCAAAGTAATTAACAGTAACAGATTCTTTCCCCTGTTATTTCCATTTAAAAGTTTGTTTATCGTGGGGCCGGGTTGAAATTAAAATTAAAATTAAGAGCTATAACTTGGCATGAATCTTTTTTAATAGATTTAGAACCGATTTTGGACTATCGTGAAAAAAAATAAGGACCACCACATATATGTTTCACTAATGTGTCCATTGGCTGTCTGAAACTGTATGTTGTGTTATATATCAACGTTCCTTGATGAAACTTTAAAGTGACTCACTCATTATCTCCGCCGTCGCCGCCAATAACTTTGAATCGATCGAACTGTATCCTGTCATCGTAAAAGCAACTCTTGTCGATTTCGTTCAAGGCTCGCTTGACCGGGAATAGATCTTTCACTGAAAATTTATATTTTTCAATAGTTTCAATGGTGAGCCGATTGAGCTTAAATCTAATCGCTAGTAGCCTATAGGGCTATTTCAGCTGTACTGGTGATAGGACCTCTTGTGACCCGCGCGCGTAGGTACCACCGCCCTGCCTATTTCTGCCATGAAGCAGTAATGCGTTTCGGTTTGAAGGGTGGGGCAGCCGTTGTAACTATAGTTGAGACCTTAGAACTTACATCTCAAGATGGATGGCGCATTTACGTCGTAGATGTCTATGGGCTCCAGTAACCACTTAACATCAGGTGGGCTCGTCCACCCATCTAGCAATAAAAAAAAGAATCACGGACTAGGACAGACTAGGACAAAATATTCAAGGACTAGGTCAGCTCACGGGCTCAACTTGTCAGAGTTTGCTAACACGGGCCCTAGCAAGAGCAGTGCATCGTTGAATGCACCACCGGATCGGCATCGCGACCCACTGAGAAGATCCGGTAAGAGACTGTGGGTTGTGTCTATGGGCTAGTACACACGTCGAACTCTTCGTCGTAACCGACAAGTTCGACAAGGACGGTGACCCGCGCTTGAAAAGTCCAAAAGCACCGAGTGAACCCAAGCTGTTTGTACTTGGCACGCGGCTTAACAATGTTTTTGGGTTCGATACTGCTAATAAGGAAGCTGTTACGGTTCGACCAATAACTCGACATCATCTGTTAAGATGAATCAGAGAGACAAATAAGTTTTTTATCCTTACCAAATCTTGAACGCAATAGGTACCTTTAAATAAGTAAAAACTAAATTTACTTCAAATCTTCAGTTTTACCGTTAACCACGCTTTGGATACTGGAAGCCGGAGTGGGACTTGGAGCTCGGCACGTACAAGGCGGAGTTAAAGAATCTGTCGAGGTCTGAACGGCTATGCCTCCAACGCTGGGTGTCCACTCGTCTAGAGGACATTCCTCTATGGCGCCTTCAACGATTTTGTCCTTCTTCTTTTTCTCTTCAATACGATGTTTTAAAATTTCCAATTGTTCTAGAAAAATTCGGTAATCCGTAATGTAAAGAAGGCTGTAGACTGTGTTGAGCTTGCGGTAAAATTATATTTCAATACTAAACACCCCTGGTATGGACATGTGATGAGACGAAATGAAAATGAGGTTGGTAAGAGAATGTTACGTGGAAGGATATAGAGGAAGAGGTAGACCTAAGAAGAAATGGATGGATTGCGTGAAAGATGATATGGGGGAGTGAGCAAAGAAATGGTATATGATAAAAGAGTATGTAAGGAGAAAACATGTTGCGCCGACCCCGGGTGACCGGGAGAAGGGCAGCATAATGATGATGATGACTAAACACCCCACTACAAATAGACCTACTCCCTTTAGGGGCAATTCGTTTTATAAATAAGCGTTCATAGCGAAACAGCTCCAAGCTGGGATTTTTTTTTAATTGCACATACGAGCGGGCGAGCTAATGGCCCAGATAGTGTCGTATGGTTGCCCATAAGCGCGAACACAAATGACTCTGTAAGGGCCCACGTTTTGAACCAGAAATACTGGATCGCGGTCGAAATAGGCAGGGCAATGGTACCTACACTGCCTACTTTAGATTAACCAGAGATCTGGTAATTACTCAGTCACAAACAACAGGAGCAACCATCATCATCATCAATGCCCTTCTCCCAGTCACCTGGGGTCGGCGCAACATGTTTTCTCCTTCCATACTCTTCTATCATATACCATTTCTTCGTTCACTCCCTTCTTACACATATCGACTTTCAGGCAATCTATCCATTTTTTCGTCACCACTTCCTCTATAACTGGAGCAACCACGGGATCAAAACATTGGTCCTTTGAAGAGTTACGAAGACGGATGGAGGCGTCACTCACCTGGAGAGCACGTTTCATACTGTTCGTAATTTTGCTTGAAATGGACGTAAGGATTCGCTTTCATATATGGCGGTAGGGAATCCATGAATGAGTCCACTTTCATGTTTTTACAGTTGTTCGCTGGGCAAATCTGTGTCAGTTTTTTTATTTATTATTATTGCTTAGATGGGTGGACGTGCTCACAGCCCACCCGGTGTTGAGTGGTTACTGGAGTCATAGCCATCTACAACGTAAATGCGTCACCCACCTAGATATATAAGTTCTAAGGTCTCAGTATGGTTACAACGGCTGCCCCACCCTTCAACGTGTTATTTCGTCATTCGTGAGCATATATCAGTTTAGAACCCATATTTTCATAATCTTGGTGTACCCGCTTGCGATATTTGAACACCAGCGTAATCGCATGGCGTCGTAATTGAAGGAGACCGAAAATTGTTTTTTTTGGGATATTTTTTTTCGTATATCTAGTATCCTGAAGGTCTTGATAGCTTTGCCCAGACGGGTGGACGGGCACGGGATCAACCGAGAGAAGTGACTGCTCAAGGGCAGCTGCTTCGCGAATGCATCGACTGTCGGATCGGAATTTACATTGAAAAATCATTCTCTCAGGTTTGGTGGCTGAAGGTTGGAAAATGAGACAGGCATATCAATTGAATTATTTCGGCCACGACATCCTAATGACTTTTGCTTTCATATCGCGAACTTTTACACGCAGACGCATGAGACGTATTGACGTATAACGTGACTTTGACATTAATGACAAGCCGTCAAAATTAGCGCGCCAAAATACAAAGGAATATAATACGTAACCTTTTCGTAATTAATTTTGCGATCTTGATCTGGCTTGTGATTAGGTATTACGTGTAAACTGTCGCGGTGTAGTGAACTGAAATAATAAATAAACAAATCAAAACTTGCGTTTTATTATTACTAATTATTATTGAACACGGGTAGATTGTAAACAGGCGGGTTGTTTTACAGAATTGAACTCATACAGCCCGGCTGGTGGACATCAGTGATGCCAAGGGCACAGGGAAGCCGTTGAGTACTCTCCGTAAAACTCGTTTGACATGTTATACCGCTCAGGAAGCATTATGAATCCCTCCATAGTTAATTTCAAAGTCGGATGACATGTGGCAAAACCTCTCCACTCCTCATGCTACATACGGTGCAGTGTGCTTAGTGCGAATTTTTTAACGTTTTCGATAGCGTAAAAGTTAACCCAATGTTGTATGCAATTGGAACAGCGCCCCTAGCGGTAAACGTAGGCTAACGATCCCATTCTATACAAATATGAGCTAACTTTTACGCTATCGAGAACTCTCTTCGCTGTCCATTTTCTATAATATTGCTGCTATAATAGTATAAAACATACAGAATACAAATACACATAAAGAGGTTATTTAGGTCTCACCCAAGAATGGAGTGAGACGGCTTGATGTTATTTTTATCATCTTTATCATCTTCCTTTGGATATTCAGACCTGTGCAAAAAAAACTGCTATTACTTTGCACATAATAACTTATTGATCAGTGATAAGTTTTTTTATTGCTCATATGGGTGTACGAATACACAGCCCAGCTGGTGTTAAGTGGTTAATGGAGTCGATGGACATCAACAACAATAAAAGTTGTTACATGGGCTCTAACCCAGTTATACTGCGGCAGATAAAGGAAGGGTGGTACCTGGGGTGGTGACCCTAACTTTTTTATTTTTTTTATTGCCCTTGTATGCAGACGAGCATACGGCCCACCTGATAGTGAGAGGTTACCGTCGCCCATGGACTTCAGCAATGCCAGGGGCAGAGCCAAGCCGCTGCCTAAAACCTACCTGCATCATAAATATTATGTTTTTCTATACACATCTTTCGAGGTACTATTATGAATATTGATACATAAAAGTATGAATTGAATTTTGAATATCATCAATAGCTACGCTGCGATGTTTTAATGAGAAATGTAACTTAATCCTACTTACTAATCGGAATATTTCTATTCAAGTTTAAAATTACATTCAACTGAAGTTGTTCAATTAATTAATGGAACTGTTATCTATATATATAAAAATGAATTGCTGTTAGTTAGTCTCGCTAAAACTCGAGAACGGCTAGACCGATTTGGCTAATTTTGGTCTTGAATTATTTGTGGAAGTCCAGAGAAGGTTTAAAAGGTAGAAAAATATGGAAATGCTCTAAATTAAATAAAAATAACAATTTTCTTTTGTTTCCTTTTGTTTGTTTTAAGTTTATTTTATGTAAAAGTTTATTTTATTTTATGTATTTATCTATTCCGTGGAAAAATATGATAATTCTCGGAATTCAATAAAAATAACAACTTTGTTTTTCCTTTGATGTGTCCCCCGTCGGACAGATTCCTTTTGTTTGTTTTAAGTTTATTTTATACAAAATTTTAGGTCTTTTATTATCGATTGAGGCACTACGAAGTCTGCCGGGTCAGCTAGTTAATAATATAAGTTATTAATCGTGACTCACGTCTCTTGATCATCTTCAAATTCTTCACCATCCAACTCATCAAACTGTGGTGTCTGAATGAAAAATATATGCGTTTAAATACCTAAGTAGCATTAAAAGTTAATAAAATTATGATTATTTTAAATTTCGAAAGACTGTGTTCCGCGGTCTGTGAAATTCTCGAATTTTAATTTAAAAAAAAAAGTATTTATGGCGCTCTTTGTTTCCGGGAATAACGACTCGCCAGAAAGAAAAAAAAGACTTAAGTTTTTTTTTTGGGATTATAACAAACTTTTTCAAATTGGTCCTTCGAACGGATTTCAATATAAAATTAGGCGCCCGCATGTCTGGCTGCAAAATATTTCTATTCTTTGCTGTTATTTTTGTATTTCGAGTTTCTTATTCATTCGATGTTATTCTTATAAAAATTAGCAACTTCATTTTTTTTTTAAACCATTTTAGTGCTGAGCTTATTTTGCAGGAATTGCTAATAAATGTTCTAATCTTCTTATGTACAAGACTGAAGTTTTTTTTTTTGGGATTGAAACATAGTCTTTTAAATTGGTCCTTCGAACGGATTTCAATATATAATTAGGCGCCCGCATGTCTGGCTGCAAAATATTTCTATTGTTTGCTGTTATTTTTGTACTTCGAATTTCTTATTCATTCGATGTTATTCTTATAAAAATTAGCAACTTCATTTTTTTTTAAACCATTTTAGTGCTGAGCTTATTTTGCAGAAATTGCTAGTAAATGTTCTAATCTTAAAAGACTTAAGTTTTTTTTAGAGATTGAAATAAGGATTTTAAAATTGGTCCTTCGAACGGATTTCAATATAAAATTAGGCGCCCGCATGTCTGGCTACAAATTATTTCTGTTGCTTGCTGTTATTTTTGTATTTCGAATTTCTTATTCATTCGAAGTTATTCATAACAGAATTAGCTCTTTTTAGTGCTGAGCTTATTTTGCAAAAATTGCTAACGAATTCTTGAGAAAAACTACTTTACGCAAAAAAAAAATTAGCTTAAAAAAAATATGTAAATATCAATTCTGAATTCACAGCAAAATAATTTTCAATGGCTATTTCTAAATGTTATAAACTTATTAAAAACGTTATTCATACACCCACGTTAGGTGGATAAAATCTATAATCAAACTGCGCAAATAATCGCTTTTCCGATACTCCACATTTTATACGAAATATATAGGAATATGTAATAGGAAATAGGTCACCGGTGCCCTACGCGGCGCTCACTCAAGTAATTATATCGATTTTTATCCTCGATACTTTTATTAAGGCCTCGGAATATCTAGTAGATTCTGGGAAAAACGAATCCGCATATAATGAGAATTAATCTATTTCTAAGAGACCTAAAATACTGAATCACATTTTAAAAACAAAAGAAGGCTAAGTTAGTCAATCTAGACACTTAGTAGCAGAAATCGACATAATTACTTCAGTGCCCCGCGTAGGGCACCGGTGACCTACGTGGCAGTCAAAGGGTTAAAAAGCCGATCTATCGACGTTTCGCCATTGTGTTTCGCGCTCAAAACCATCCTCCCGATCCACTAACGGTTCTTTTAGGTACCACAACCACCGGTCACCGTCCTCGTCGAACCCGTCGCTTGCGACGAAGGGCTCGACGAGTAAATTAACCCATAGACACAGCTCACTGAGTTTCTCGCTGTATCTTCTCAGTGGATCGCGTTTCCGGTGGTAGATTCTGCGAAGCACTGCTCTTGCTAGGGCCAGTATTAGGCAATACTCCGGTTTGAGCCCCGTGAGCTCACCTACACGTCAAGAAAAGCTGAAATAGCCTCTCAAGGCTATCAGCATACGTAGAGAAAAAAAAGCGGAGCGCGGCCAAAACAGCTTCCACTTTTAAATAACACGTGGTATTACTTTTGTATTACTTCAGCAGGTTCCCTATAGTTTATTTATGCAGATAAATTACGAATAGCAAAAATATACGGCAATAGTGACCTAGACAAAAAAAAGTATACAATTGTATTCAAGGAGATAAGAACAAAAGTATCCTTGTTGTAACAAACGACAGTTCACAGAATACAATTTAGGAATGTAGCCGCCATTGATTTCGCACACATGTCTCTGTGGATCCTATTGAGACGGGAATCATGTCGGCGTTTCAATATTTTTTTATGGCCATAAACTTTTTTGAGGTTTTGCTAGAATTTTTAAATAGGATTTTTCTATTAGTCACACAAAAATATATATTACTAGCTGACCCGGCAAACTTCGTAGTGCCTCAATCGATAAATAAAAGACCTAAACTTTTGTATAAAATAAACTTGAAACAAACAAAAGGAATCCGTCCGACGGAGGACACATCAAAGGGAAAACAAAATTGTTATTTTTATTTCATTCCGAGCATTTTCATATTTATCTACCTTTTAAACCTTCTGTGGACTTCCACAATAAATTCAAGACCAAAATTAGCCAAATCGGTCCAGCCTTTCTCCAGTTTTAGCGAGACTAACGAACAGCAATTCATTTTTATATATATTATAGATTTTATTTTACTAGCTGTCACGTGCGGCTTCGCCCGCATGGTTAAAAATAATTATATTATCAGTGTAGTTTCCTGTAGGAACGAACTCTTTTTTTCGAGATAAATGGTAGCTTATGTCGCTTTTCTAATAAAATCGCTAACACTAAAAAAGTACGTCAATCTATTTCTGCCTTGGCAAGTGCCATTAAAAGTTCGCGCATTTAATCGGGATCGTAAAATGGTACAATACTTGTTAGTTTCATACTAAAAAAAACTAGTAAAAAAATAAAAACGTCGAGCAGCCTGATTTTTGCTAACCCATTTTACTTTTTTTTTTTTTTTGGAGTTTACTCCTTTAGAATCGATTTACATATATAGGCCCGGGGTATGAAAATTATGGGGACCAAAATCGTACTAGCATGTCACACGAAATGCGTTATGCGCCTGATTGGCTCCTGATTGCGTGATGCGTGCGCGCGCCAATCAAAATCGTACTAGCATGTCACACGAAATGCGTTATGCGCCTGATTGGCTCNTTTTTTTTTTTTTTTCCTACCTATGCTGATAGCCTTGAGAGGCTATTTCAGCTTCACCCTAACGTGTGTAGGTGAGCTCACGGGGCTCAAACCGGAGAGTTGCTAACACTGACCCTAGCAAGAGCAGTGCTTCGCAGAATCTACCACCGGATCGGAAACGCGACCCACTGAGAAGATCCGGCGAGAAACTCAGTGGGCTACCATTTTACTCAGCTCAACTGGAACACAAGGGAAAACGAAATATCACTTACCCGTCTCTCGCCAACCTTGATAACGACCTTGCTGTGTCGATCGTTTTTGTATTTTTCACGCTGAAAAAACAGATAATTTAAATTATATCTAATGCAGTGCTACAGATCATTAAGGGCATGTTACACTAAACTATTAAGTCATGTAAAAAAATGAACGTTAAGCTGCTTTCAGACTACGCTATACTATAGCGCCATATAGTATAGCAGCCTATACTTAGCCAATAATAATATAAAGTACAGTACCGTGTGAACGTGTCCATAGCAATGTATGGTGCTTTTTTTTTCTTCCTCCTACCTATGCTGATAATCTTGAGAGGCTATATCAGCTTCGCCCTAATGTGTAGGTGGGCTCACGGGGCTCAAACCGGAGTGTTGCTAACACTGGCCTTAGCAAGAACAGCGCTTCGCAGAATCTACAAGTGGATCGGAAACGCGACCCACTGAGAAGATCCGGCGAGAAACTCCGTGGGCTGTGTCTGTGGGTTAATTCGCTCGTCGAGCTCTTCGTCGCAAGAGACGGGTTCGACGGTAAGCGAAATGTCGTTTAAAACAAATAGTCGTACATCTCTCGATGTTATGTAAAATATATAAAAGATAAAATTTGGAATTTGGTGAAAATGTTCCGTAAGCCACAGA
Organism: Bombyx mandarina; assembly: GCF_003987935.1. The sequence goes on along the minus strand of NW_021011499.1, from coordinate 2,011,447 downwards.
CTAATGGCAGATCGCTGGTACAGGCTGTATCATTCAGTTGTAGGTATTGATAATTTTATGCGTCACCTGGATCTGAATTAATTTAGAGACGGCTATAAATTAATTTAGCGTTAGGAAACTTGGGCTGCGTTTCTCGATCTGCCGCTGAGCTTGGAAGGACACCTTAATTATAAACTTAGTGTCTATAGGTATCCCACTTTATTCGCCCTATTTACCGATGCTCGGGCGGATTGTAAGGTCCCACTGAGTTTCTCGCTGGCTCTTCTCAGTGGGGATTACGATTCGGTAGTAGATTCAGCGAATAACTGATCTTGTTAGGGCAGTTGTTAGCAGAGTCTCTCAGGCTGAGCCCCTTGAGCACATCCATCATACCCGTTATGATGGAGGCTATCGAGGTTACCGAGGATCATGGTAGGTAGAGAAAAAAGATTTGTAAGCCCACATGATTTCTACCAGCAATGATGAGTTTCTCTTCATTTGTATTGTGGAACATCGTTATTTAATTCAATTCTGACTTCGATCTCTTGTCTAAAGTTGGATTGCTGCATTTACAGAGTGATATCTATGTGATCCAGCCCACCGAGTTTCTCGCCGGATCTTCTCAGCGGGTCGAGATTCCGATCCATCGGTAAACTTTGGGAACCACTGCTCTTGCTAGGGCTAGCGTTAGCAAATTCGCTCAGGCTGAGCCCGTGAGCTCACCTACTCGTCCGGGCGTTACTAAAATAGCTTATTAGACCACCAACGAATAGGTATGGAAAAATAAATCTATGGGCTCCCATAACTAAGTAACACAAGGCGGGCCGTGAGCTCATCTACCTTATCCCACTAGGTGGGGTTGGCACAGCGAATTTTTCTATTCCGTTGTCTTCTATCAGCCGTCATTTCAACATTCACCCCCCTCTCTCTCATATCGTCATTCACACACTCCATCCATGTCTTCTTCGGTCGACCTCTTCCCCCTCTACCTTGCACTACCATTTCCATACATCTCCTCTCTAAGCATCACATGTCCATACCCACACACATCTAGTGCAATGATAAAATAAAATTATGCATATTTTCTTCTGGGTAAAGAGACAGACGTGACCATGGGGTGGAGCTAGTTAAAGATATCTCTGTTACCAGTTTAGTAGTCGATGCTATTTCCATGGAATCTCTGGCACCGAGGAGTGTCGCTCTTGCCGCATATTGTCCGGTGGCGTTCGAAGTTCTGTAAACGTTAAAGGCAATTCGTGACGCGTTTTTTGTATGTATCGTGCGTGTAAAAAGGCAGCTTTGAAAAGATAATACGCTTGGCTTTTTTTTAGGATTGAATTTTTACTGGTGGCCTGGAGGCCTTTCCTGTTTCACCTATCCTAGGTGGGCGAGTAAAGGCTCAGCCAAGAGGGGTGGGATTTGCTAACAGCTGCCCAAGCGTCTCCGAAGGAGACCTAACAACTCAAGAGCAACTGCTTCGCGAATGAATCTACTACCGGATCGGAATTGCGACCCACTGAGAAGATCCGGCAAGAAACTCAGCGGGCTGATGCATGGGTTAGGTTGCACGTCGAACTCTCTGTCGAGTTCGACGAGTACGGTTACCGGGGTCCCTAAGCCTGCTCCTAGTGTTATAGCTGAAGGCGTCTAAGGCAAAAGTTATTGGATCTGATGGATCCATCAGGACGTGTCTAGGGCGTCGACGGTGACTGGCTCCTGTGTGATCAGGATTCGGGGAGTAGTCAGCGGCGGCAACGATAAAGCGATTATCATGCCGCAACGATTGGTGTACTCGATGTTCGAGTCCCGTCTCTAGTAGAGAGTTACCATTGTTTTAATGAAATACGTATATTAATACATGTCCACGAATGACATAGTGTAAGTAAATGAATTTCGTAAAAAAATATTATTGATTTGTTTCTGTATTAAAGCAGTAATATAATAACCCTTCAGAACCGTCGATAGGTCGACTCTCTATTAATGTATACAAAGCGCGAAGTGTCGGAATACCGACTATTTGCGCAGTCTTACTATAATTGTTATTATTGTATCCAATGTACGAATGTGTATTGGCGTGCGCATTCAAAAAGTTTTTAATTCATAAATAACAATTTAAAATTATTTTGCTGTGAATTTAACATTGATTTTTGAAAAAAATTTTTAAGTTAAATTTTTTTTACACGTTGCTTTTTCTCAAAAATCCTTTAGCAATTTCGTCCAAAGTTCAAAACTTTTTAGAGCTTACGCGGAAATTGTCGGTTCGCTGTTCGGAGCATCAGAAACAGTAACTTAGTAATAGTAGACTTAAAAATTATAAGCTATTGTTTTAATACAATAAGTTTAGCGAAAGCTTTATCGAGTTTTTTTTTTATTTTGTCGCATAATGCACCCGTTTTCAGGTAAGCGATCCCGAAGTGACTACAAGGTCGTCACAAACGGATAGTAGGTAATATTAATTTGTTAACAATTTTTTTTAAACGGCAACCCAGTTTAATTGTGTTCTAGATTACTAACGGTACCTAAACGAATAAGGAATTGCTTTGAGATTTTTTTATTGCCCTTGTAGGCAGACGAGCATACGGCCCACCTGATGGTAAGTGGCTACCGTCGCCCATGGACGTCAGTAATTCCAGAGGCAGAGCCGCTGCCTACCGTTAAGTACTCTCCACAAGGCTCGTTTGAAGAAGGACATGTCATAGCGCTCGGGAAACATCGTGGAGGGGAGCTCATTCCAAAGCCGGATGGTGCGTGGCAAAAAAGATCTCTGGAAACGCACTGTGGATTAACGCAGTGGCTCAAGGTAGATTCAGATTATAACATGATGTCCTTTTTGCCATCGCACCGCCCACCACCGGAGTAGAGTTCATCCATAGTACCTGGGTCGCGTTTCCGATCCGGCGGTAGATTCTGCGAAGCACTGCTCTTGCTAGACCCAGTGTTAGCAACACTCCGGCTTGAGCACCGTGAGCTCACCTACACGTTAGGGTGAAGCTGAAATAGCCTCTCAAGGATATCAGCATAGGTAGGGAAAAAAAGCTCTTGTTATTAAAGTCAATGTTACTTCATCTACCGATCCACACGTAATTGGTATAGCCTCTTAGGCGATTGCCAACGATAGGAAACTTTACGTACTAAATAGGTCATTAAAAAAAAAACCAGTCAGACAATTTACATTACCTGATTCCTGAATTATCTGAGCATCTATGTGTTTTGGGTTAAAGTATACAACTAATAGATTGGTACTAACATAAGTTTGAGTATCGAGCCCATGTCGCCTCTGACGTCAATACTCTGTGTCGTTGCCCGATGACTCATTAATGACTGCGAATAAAGACGATTTTATTATTTCATTCCAGAAGGTGCCATTGGAAAATGGGTGTTTTGTGATACTAGGATCGTACATTGATAATTATAGTCTAATAGTCGGTATAGAAGCCAAGCCACTTCAAGCTTCTACTGTTAAAACTGAGACCTTAAAACTCATGTCTCAAGTTGGTTTTTACGTTTTAGATGTCTATGGGTTCCAGTAGCCACTTAACACCAGGCGGGCTGTGAGCTTGTCCACCCATCTAAGAAATAATTAAAAAAAAAAAAAAAACGTCTAAATGTTCGCGGTCCAAATCGCGTAACGTGTTAGGTACGAAAACCAGTACCCGCCGAAGGAATTTGAACTTTGACGAGATTTCGGGCATATTATCCACAAAACCATAATGAGATTTATGTAATTAATTATATATATATTTTTAAACTAAGACATTTGTAAAGTCTAGAAAATGTATGTATCAAAAATATGTAAATCACTCACCATCCTAGATGAGGGGTAGTCTTGAGTTTGTATTCCCTGACATTCCCATCTCTTACTAGTCGAGACGTTTCGAGAATATTCGTCTTTTATCTTATTCAAGTTCGGACAGTTGGATTGCAGTAGCATTTCATTGAAAACTATAATAATTACGAATATACATATATAGTATCTCTTTTATTATGTACTTTTCATCATTCGTCATGTGTGATCAAGATCTGGGATTTGAAATCTGACATAGTCGCACTCCTCGATATCCGTACCTATGCCGGTCGTTTTACCCCAAGGCATCCTTTAGGAGTCCACAGATATCATAACAGGAATGCGTTAGCCGTGAAACATGAAGTCAACATTTTTTCCATGTACCTATTCGCTGGTGGCCTGGTGAGCCACGGACTCAACCTGAGAGAATTGCTAACACCGATCCTAGTAAGAGCAGCTTCGCTGAATCTACCACCGGATCGGAATCGCGACCCACTGAGAATATCCGTCCAAAAAGCAAAAGCAAAAGCAAAAGTTATTAAGTGTAGGTGTTTCTACTATATTTATGTATATTAGTTCATATTATTTATTAATTTACTTTGCACACCTACTCAATATTTAATATTATATCATATTTAATTACGTATTCTATAACACACTCTCATACAGTACACAAATACGCTAAACAATCATACATTCACAACACTACTCAAAATTATATTATTTACACAAGCATAGTCGGGCGCAACCGCTAGTATGCGGCAAAGACCCCGACTATGTATAACTGCGTACGTACTGGTCGTCGCCTGCGACACGACTCGGCCGCCGCTCGCGGCCAGTCGGGTTTGATCAACGCTACGCTAAGACTGTGTCACTCCTCGACTTACGCGTACTCTGTTGCTTTGTTACGATTTATTGCTTTCGTCTATTTTGTATTCTTGTGTTTGAACTTACTACCGCTTTATCTGTGCCTTCTGTACTCCGTAATTTCTCCTTCTAAATATTGTTATACGGTCTATGATTGGAAATAAACTGTCCATCCAATTACGGACTCGTTATTGTGCCGCCCGGCACTGGTGACCTTACAACCACGACAACCAAACTGGTAACATCTACTAAAGTAAGCAGCGGCTTGGCTCTGCCCCTGGCATTCCTGAAGTCCATGGGTGACGGTAACCATCAGGTGGGCCGTATGCTCGTCTGCCTACAAGGACAATAAAAAAAAAAACTATGTGGGTAGTGAGGTTCACTCACACCTCGAAAGAATCACAATATTGGTAACACACAGAATAGTTAGGTATTTCTATTAGAAAACATTTGAAATTAGTATACCCTACGACATAATGCCATTCGAATATTAACCGTATTCTCTCCATCTCTTCGGTGCAGTTTTGGCTGCTTTAATATTCTTGAGGACTTCTCTGCGCTGCGGAGGTCGGAAATCGGCCATATCGCCGAACATTACGAACGGAACCTCATCGCCATCCAGACGCTCCCACCATGGCTTCTCTTCTTCTTTAACTAATAATTAATGCGTGTTTTAATGAAATTCTTTACATTTACAATCTATACTAATATTATAGAAGTGCTGTATAGAATAGCTGAAGAGTTTGTTTGTTTGAACGCGCTAATCTCAAGAACTACTGGTCCGATTTGAAATTCTTTCAGTGAAATAATGTTTCAAAATCGGGGTTATTTTTACATTTTGAGAGCTTCCGCTGCGTGCGCTGCAGACACTATTAAGGTTTCGCTAAAATAATGTATAACAGAATTGTTCCCCTTTAAAAAATCTAAAAAAAGTCCGCGACACCATATGTCTATATGTTAAGTTTGGCTCACTATAACGTTTTTTATGCTAACCAAATCTGTTCTAGAATATAGCATTATTAGTGAACGCGGATGAAGTCGCGGGCAAAATCTAGTGTAGAATATGACTAATAGTGATGTAACATATACCTACAATAGACCGTTTTGTTACTAATAGGTTATATTTCTGATAGGCAATTTCGAAAACGATAATTCACCATGAATGTATAATAATAGGTATATAATGATGCTTAATAGCTTCTTTTGTTGCATTAATGGGAGAATGAGTAAACGGCCCATCTGATTTTATGTTACTGGAATCTATAGACTCGAATGCGCCCTCTCTTCAAATCGGAACATATAATATGATTGCATCGCGCTACAAAGGGACTGGATTGCATTAGCCATCCGCACGAACATACAACACGCCTTGACACTCTTAATTAGGATAATTGATAAGTTATGTTGTTTTTACCTTTGATACACAACATAATATTTTAATAATTAACTTGAGATTTTTTTATTTTTTTTTATTGCTTAGATGGGTGGACGAGCTCACAGCCCACCTGGTGTTAAGTGGTTACTGGAGCCCATAGACATCCACAACGTAAATGCGCCACCCACCCCGAGATATAAGTTCTAAGGTCTCAGTATAGTTACAACGGCTATCCCACCTTTCAAACCGAAACGCATTACTGCTTCACGGCAGAAATAGGCAGGGCGGTGGTACCCACCCGCGCGGACTCACAAGAGGTCCTACCATCAGTAATTACGCAAATTATAATTTTGCGGGTTTCATTTTTATTACACGATGGTAGTCCTTCACCGTGGTAGTCAATCGTGAACATTTGTTGAGTACGTATTTCATTAGAAAAATTGGTACCCGCCTGAGATTCGAACACCGGTGCATCGCTCAACACGAATGCATCGGACGTCTTATCCGTTAGGCCACGACGACTTGAGCAAAGACATAAACATAGATAGTCGTAGTCATATACAAGCATAGATAATTGTGTAAATTTATTGAGAAAAATTCGTAAAATGGACTTAAGCTTTGATTAGCCAATTAAATTTATCTCTGCATCTGCATGGTAGTTTGTTACTAGATAGCTATGTTATTTATTTCAATTGCATTCACCATATATTTTTTGTACTCTTTTTTGAAATCATACTCGCCTTGTGACTTTAAACAAGGATTGAAGATTTCTTTTTTTAGGTACCTAATCATATAAATTATGTTATAGAACTTCAGAGTTATGATCTAGTTGCATTATCCTAGCATCCAGCTATTTGGAAGCTGAGTTTGTGTATAACTAACAGATATAAATTTTAATATTAAGTCATACACATTTCTGAGTTTGATAACAATGCCATCTATTGAATAAAATGCGAATCAAAGTTTGACAGCAAACGTCGCTAAGTCTGATTCGCGCCGTGCGATCCGAATATTATTATACAAAAATGATTAACTCATAGTAAAAGCAGGTTTGTTACCTACCCTTTTCCTCAAAAACCTCCTCCACGACTTCATCATCTTCACAAGGATCATTCGTAGAGTCCATTAAAGGTGTTTCAGTTTTCAATAGTTTCGGAATGTCGAAAAAATATTGATTTGTCTCAGGCGTACCACCGGAAAAGTTGTAAATGAACGATTGGAACTAAAATAGGTACATTAAAATTGAAATAATAACATTCTGGAACTTACCTACTCTGCACTATCTTACTTATCGTACCAAAAGATTTGAGCAAGTCTTTTTTTTATTGCCCTTGTAGGCCGACGAGCATACGGCCCACCTGATGGTGAGTGGTTACCGTCGCCCATGGACTTCAGCAATGCCAGGGGCAGAGCCAAGCCGCTGCCTACCGTTTAATACTCTCCACAAGCCTCGTTTGAAGAAGGATATGTCATAGCGCTCGGGAAACACCATGGAGGGGAGCTCATTCCATAGCCGGATGGTACGTGGCAAAAAAACCTCTGGAAACGCACTGTGGATGACCGCAGTGGCTCCAGGTAGTATGGATGAACTCTACTCCGGTGGCGGGCAGTGCGATGGTAAAAACGAGAGGTATATTTTGTCCTACACTTGAACCCTGTTTTTCCCTAATTATTTTAGTAACCTCGAGGGGCTATACTATTATATAGTATATAATGTAGATTCGCAGAACGAGTAAGTGAGCTCAAGGGGCTCTAACCTGAGGACGTTGCTAACACTAGCCCTAGCAAGAGCAGTGCTTTCCAGAATTTACCGCCGGATCGGAAACGCGACCCACTGAGAAGATCCGGCGAGAAACTCAGTGGGTTGTGTCTGTGGGTTAATTTACTCGCCGAGCCCTTCGTCGGTAACGACGGGTTCGACGAGAACGATGACCGGTGCTTTAGGTACCTAAAAGTACCGTTAGTGGATCGGGAGGATGCGAAAATGACATGTTTAGGGCGACGTCGACTGTTTACCATTCGGTTCGCAGGATTAGGAATGTGTTGAAGATCGTCTATATGTATACACATTAGTACCTATTTAATAAATTTAAATGTGCATGTATTTTTTTTTTATTGCTTACATGGGTGGACGAGCTGACAGCCCACCTGGTGTTAAGTGGTTACTAGAGCCAATAGACATCTACAACGTAAATGCGCCACCCACCTTGAGATATAGCTTCTAAGGTCTCAGTATAGTTACAACGGCTGCCCCACCCTTCAAACCGAAACGCATTACTGCTTCACGGCAGAAATAGGCAGGGTGGTGGTAGTACCTATCCGCGCGGACTCACAAGAGGTCCTACCACAATTAAAAATTGTTTGGAATGTGAATAAAGCGTTTAGCCTCATACTTCATCTCCTTAGTCGAAGATAAACAGAATTGTATTGTCACTAGAAGTCCACAAATTCAGTTTATTCTTAGCTTTTCCGTTATAAAATAAATCGAGAATGCGAAATAAAAGTTCAACAATAGATAAAGCTACAAGTTGCACATTATACATAAATAGATAAATAAATACGAAAGCATAAACTTTAAAGATTTTTAAATAAAATACTATATCGTTGTGTAAAGTAATAGAACCTCTTTCATGATGACATTCATTTTTACTCGCCATTCATTATCCACCTGGGCGGCGGTTTTATAACCTTTGGACAGATTAAGTATCAACTTTTGGGCGTCCATTAGTATATCTTGTAACGTATTAATATAGGATGTGTAATCTGAAATAGAAGGATTTTCTAATAATTCGTTTTTGTGCACTTCTTTTTTTTTTTATTATTTACACAGGCAATTTTATTTTGCGACCATTTTCCACCACTTATGTTTTCCAACTAATGAAAATGCATGCTAAAGTAACAAAGTGTAGGAGTCTTCATATTTGACAGGGTTACCGTGCTAATGCATATTTCGAGGTTGATTTTAATGATTAATTTAAAATATAGTTCACACCTGTCTTGCTATTCAAACTTTAACTCATGATTGCTCCACGAAAGAAACAGGAGGAGGACTGTACTAGAAATTAAATACTATAAATGAGTCGTCTATTATCAAAGGTGGCAATCTGTGCATTTGGACAAAAATTTTTTATTGATATGTCAATACAGATTGATTTGAATATAATCGTCTCCTTCAAAGAATACGGTTCAAAACCTGCATTAAATAAAGGTTAATACTTAACCTGTTATTAATCTAAGATGTCGTTCAGAAGAGTTTTGTGACTGCCAATGGAATACAAAGTCAATAATTCGTTTTTCTGATTTTCCAATAATTATCCAAAAGTCACATTGCCGGCTTTGATAATAGTCGACTCAAATACTATAATAAAGAATTATATTAGCTAAGTCAGTGGGCAGAGCTTGTCTGTGTAACAAGAGCAGTAAAACATATTATCATTTTATTTTAGCTGGGTAAATTCCTCCTCAAGCACCTTGAATAAAGTATATGTAAATAAGTATAATAAGTAATCTAATAAGTTTATGTACATCAATCAAATCTTTTTTTTTTGACTAAGTATAGCGATCTAATAATCACATCAATTAGTAGCAGCGTCCTAATGGATACTCATGGGACACTTTCGAATTGTTTTTTGACGTGACAACGTCTTATAATTCGATGTAGTCGGCTGCACGCACGAAAAAACACGACTCATGCGGCGTTACCTCGCTCTGAGGCGTATTTTCTTATGACGTTGTCACGTCCAACTATCGTCAGTAAACCGACTTTACAGACAACCGATTTTTTTTTATGAATCAAATATACCTTCAACCAGTTTTAATTTTTCCAATTTACATTTCCTTCTCTCCGAACATAAAACGTACATTAGGCCAGCTAAATTTTTACATTCTAATTGAGTTTGGAGGGCAAATATTTTTTCTTCTCTTTCTCTGTGCGCTTCGCAAAGCATAAAGGCAGCTCGTATCTGCTCATTTCTACAAGTAAAAACCTTGTTATTAGGCAAATTAACTAATGGCCGTATTTGTTTAAAATTATATTCATTTAGAAATAAATTCTTATCGCTTAATCTCTTTAGGTTTCATTAGCCATTAGTTTTAATTTTTTTATTTTCCCACATTACCGTGAAATCATCGCAATCATCATTAACAGCCATTATATTTCACAAACATGGATAATTGAACTGTTTTCTAAGAAGTGCCCTCAAAATCAAAAAAACAGTCGTATGTTCTAGAATATTTTGTTTTTTCTTCAATCAACAGTTACGCTTCAGCTCGTCATTTTAATCCTTCGACAGTATTAAAAAAAGCAAAACCCACCCCTACTGGCTGAGCCCTTGCTCGCCCACCTGTCCTGGTGGTGGGCCTGGAAAGACCTCAGGGCCACCAGCAATACTTCAAACATAAAAAAAAGACGTAAGCGACAAGGTTATATGATATTCAACATAATTTTTCAGTGAAAGTAAGATAGGTAGGTACTTAGACGTCTTCATATCATACACGGATCATATTCTACACGGAGATTTTCGGCAAGCGAGTATGCTAGGCTCTTAAATGAGTGTAATTTACAACTTTTGGAATTCTAAACTCATTAGGTACATATTTCCGAGTTTATTATTTTATTTAAAAAAAAGTATGTTCAACGCGGCTGGCATGGGCCAGAAGTATTTTATGTTAAAGTAGATTCCAAAGACTCATACTGCAATACAAAGTCAAATCTATCCTTTAAGTAATTGATTTCTTTTTCCATTTCCTTCTCGAAGTCTTTACGCATTTGCGCTTCCCTTTCTTTTATTAAACGTTCAAAGCTGTTTAAATTTTTAACATCCTTTTCTGCTTTGCAAGGACATTCTTCGCAAGTATCCTGTTCTTTGGTTTCTTTAGGAGCCGTGTGCTTTACTGAGTCTTCTATTGCAACGGACGAGCCTTGAGAATGTTGTTCGTTCATTATTTCGAGTACATCTATTTGGTGATTGTGACACGATTGACTTAACATCTGAAAGCAAAAACACATATGCTTCAATTGGTTGTCCTTTAATTTAATTTATTGTAACATAAAAATCATATTCCTTTTTGTTTTCATTTATTAAACTGGATATTTTGAGGTGAATTCATTTTAAGTTGCATTTAAAAATAAAAAAGGTGAAAATAAGAGTTTTACAGCCAAAAAATATAATCACCACGAGGTTCGAATCGTTTCTTTGTATACTTTTTGCTTCCTAAGTATTTTTTATAAATATTCTGTTGTAGTGAAAACAATAAGACTTTCAAAGAATCTGCGTCGAAGTTTAAATTGTTTTAATTACAATAACTACTCAGGTAGTTGGGGTTGGGACGGATTGGTATCTATTATGTGCTTGTGCGGAGGAGTGGGGGTAGCACGGCGTAATTTTTTTTAGCATTGTTTACTCCTTATTGCAGTCTTCAGTCTGCTTCAGTTCGTTCTAGGTATCAGAAGTCTGAACGCGTTAATTTACTGCTCTAAAATTGTATGGCAGTATAGTGATGGGTGCGACTTCATCGTCCCACCGGAGATACGGTGTTCTTTTATTAGTCAGCAATACCTTTATGTCAGTTTGACACTTTAGATTTTGAACAGTAGCAACACAAAGATTTTGCTGTCGTGAAGTTCGCATGTGATGTTTTGTGAAAAGTGTTGATTTTTACGAATATACTTGTATAATTTTAGTGTGCTGTGTTTTAAAAGTGTTTATAAACATATAAGTGTGAATTCTGTGTTCTGTTTAGTGTGTTATCGGCTTGTGATTGCCGAAAAAATAGTTACATGGATAAAGCAGTCAGTCGAGGTTGTAAGGTTAGTGCTTTTTTCGTCTGTTGTTTGTCTTAAAATAGATTTCTGCGCGGGTCGCAATGATGTTTCAATTTTGTTTGTGTAACTGCTTCATGTGACTTTTCAGTTTTTTCATTAGACCTTGAACTACAAAACTATCGGGCAGGCTAAATCAAGGTTAGGTTTGCGCGGGTGATTATGTCGTGCTAGTATTGTTTGTTTTTTGTTTAATAGCTTAAAAACACTCTTAAAACTTTTGAAATATCTTAGATCACTGTTTATATAACTTTCGTAATATCAAAACAATATTACGACGCTGAAAATCATTGTATGAGAACCTAACCTAAAAGTTAGTTGTTAATCGGTGCATTTTTTGCAAGCTATTCGGATTCGACGGGCGGACCGTTACTTTGTCTCAGAGCGCTCCACATCGTGGTTGTTCAGGTGTTTTTAACCCTGCCCGTGTCCGATACGCGCGATTTACTCGCTAATCACGTGATTCGCTTACTTTCACACATGGTTATGACAGATTATTTTGGTCCTTATCGCGTTCGGTGACATGTCATCGGATTAGGAGCGGAGTCGGTGATAACGCGAATCTTGATTATACTTGGGCTTAGTGTGGGGATGTGATGTGTGTTTACATTAAATTGTAAACAATGTCCATCCAATAGATTGTTAACAGTTTTGAGTGTAAAAATGAGCTGCACTTGTAATCGTTCTACAATATTGGTCTAACCAGAAATTGTAAATTCACATGGTCTATTTTGAATACAAAAACAATAGTCTTCTATGTAATATCTATATATTAAATAAATCTGTATGAAATGTCTTGCCTGTCATGCCTTAGACTCGATTCTAAGTTTTCTGCTGAATATCTGCTATCTCATAAAAAATCACAACAGTAAATAAATAGTTCAATAAATGCAGCCCCAAAACCGGCTGGTAGTAAAACAGGCCAAATCCATTGGCAGTGTGATAAGAGAAAATGCTGTGCCGACCCCATGAAATGAGGGATAAGGGCAAGAAGAAGAAAGGCAGCCTCAAATCTATATCTAAGTATTTCTAAAATTTGCAGTAAACTAAGTTGCTTCAACGGAAACTCATCAACTGATCCATAGACATTAAATTTTCTGTTTGTGTTTTAATTAACTAGTAATTTGTTCTCCTCTTTCTTTGAACTTACAGATAATAACTTTGAATGTAGTCAATACCGTCTTTACCATAAGGGCACACTGGGCCCGTGCCCAGGGCCCCCATTCTCAGGGGGCCCCGAAAGACCGACAACTTCTCTCACACGTTTATTCTCAAAACATTTTTGTCGGGCACATTACACTTTTTTCACAAATCAGTAATCAGAAGGTATTTACAAGACATATACTATGCCTATAATAGAAGATTTTGCTCAACAGACATCCCGAAAGAAACCGTTATCGAAATCGTAACCAAAAAACCAGCAACATTCTAATATCATTAATGACATATTATATCATACTGTATTTGATTACCTATAATAAATGGTCTCATACTCAGTAAAAAAATGTTATTATAATCCGCTTTTTTTACTTTCCTAAAGGGCCTCAAATTCTTGTGTGCCCAAGGGCCCCATCCTAGTTTAAGACGTCCCTGAATGTAGTGTTATAGTAGAATTATGCATACAAACCCAAGCATCTAGTTACAGTTATTTATCAATATGTTTGATAAGATAAATTGATAGATTGCTTCTGAACTTGATACTTTTATTTAATCATTGCATGCCTCTTTTTCGAGCAGTTCAAATAAATTTTGAATACAATAATTTTGGGAGTAATATAATATGAATAACAAAATATCATGTTTCAAAATGATTTAATTTTTTAAGCTAAGCAAAAGTTAAAATATAGAAGTCGAGGTTGAATACTTTTTACTGAGCAATGTATTTTCTTTTTGAAGATGTACCCTTATTATTTATTGTTAATCTTCCATTTACATCTTAAATCCTTATCATTATTTTTAATTTGTCTTAACTATATCTAATATTAACTGAATTAATATAAAATTATATCACTAGTACTAATATTATATATGCAGAAAATTAATTTCCGTGCCTTGTATAATATTAGACCTTTAATGAATTGAAATTAGAAATGGACATGATACTTAATGATGAAAAAAATTAACAATATGAACAATGTGCTATGTATTTTTCAATAAATGTTTATAGCTTAATATGTCGTTCTCAGCACAGGCATACATATGGCATTGATTTTTATAAGCAAATAAATAAGTACTAATAATAAATAAATACTTGTATGTAATTTAAATGGTTTAAAGTTTTTAGTAATATAAAAGGTTACACAATTTTATATTAACTTATTGTTTTTATCTTTATTAACCTACTATATATTTGTTCAGTTTTAATAAAAAGTATCAGTGATTAGAAAAAAACAGTGGAAGAGGTTAATAACAACAGAATAAGTTTCAATTCTTTAAAATGTCATTATTTAAAGATGAATGAAAACTATATACCTAGGTATTATAATAAGTGGATCACTAGAAACGGGCTTCTTCCTTTTGAAAAAACGAATTGACTATCTCTATTAAAATGTTATTCACAAAACCAGACATGAATATTATTTACCTTTTCTAATTTCTTGAGGTATTTTTTTGTACTCTTAAATTTTTATTTTTTGCTTTCATTTACATCACTGATGACTGACAAAGCTGACAAGAATGTCAAAAAAGATCTTTTTTTTAAAGTATGAGTATTTATCAAAATATTATGGCTTTGGCTCTGAAATATCAAATAAATAATAGTTTTAAAAAAAACTAACAAAATACACTTTTATAGATAATCCAATAAAAAAAATAGAAAATAAATCTTAATAAATTTAAATTAAAAATAGTGTAAGAAAAAATGAATTTATTGTAAAAAAAGCAGTGGGGTGCCTTTCAGGATTTTATCAAAATAACCCTTCTGCTCATATCTGTTCATAAAATATTTATAACTACTGATAGCATGCACCCCACCCTTTTTTAACAATAAAAACATTTTTCATACACTAACTATTTTTAATTCACATTTATTAAAATTTATTTTCTATTTTGTAGTTGGATTTTCTATAAAAACGTATTTTGTTAGTTTTTTTAAACTATTATTTATTTTTCATTTTTAGTTGAATTTCAATTTTTTTCAATATTTTTTCTTTAATTTTTGTTTTAAATATTAAATTGTCATCGGTCCTTAATAAGTATACCAAATTTCGAGTTAATCCGACGTTTTGAAGGGGGTCAAAATCATGTTCAAAGACTCCGTTACAAACATACATATTAACTCTGAAGCTAATAAAAGCGTACTAAAAGAAGTCTGCTCCTATTGGTCATATTTAGTAATAAAGTAGTTTCAATAACAATCTGTTAATAGAAAATTGTTTCAACTGTTGTTTCTTCATGGGAAATTATACTTTCATTTAATATCAGCTATTAATTGAAGTGATCAACAATAATGTGAAGCTTCAATGTCCAAAGTCTATATTTAAAAGCTTTAGTCAGCACTTCCAGATGTAATCGAAAACCTTATAGGACTCAAACATGTCATTCATTTTAGCTTTGAGTTATTTTTCATTATGTTATTATCATTTAAGATGCTATTGAACAAATTGTCTAATTGTACATATTAAACATGCTAGGTTTAATACAAAGGTTGAATCCACTCTGAGGTCGTTTTCGGTTTTGTGACGTCGAACCCGTCGTTTGCGACGAAGGGCTCGGCGAGTAACTTAACCCACAGACACAGCCCACTGAGTTTCTCGGCGGGTCAGTAAGTCGCGTTTCCGATCCGTCGGTAGTTTCTGCGAAGCACTCCTCTTGCTAGGGTTAATGTTAGCAACGTCGCCAGGTTTGCGATAGGCAGCGGCTTGGCTCTGCCCCTGGTATTGCTGAAGTCCATGGGCTACGGTAACCACTCACTATCGTATGCTCGTCTGCCTACAAGGGCAATAAAAAAAAAAAAGGTTTGAGCCCCGGAGGCTCACATACTTGTTAAGGTTACGCTAAAATGTCCTCTCAAGGCCGTCAGCATAGGTAAGAATAAAAAAAAAACAAATATAAACATATTCCTATGAGTCCAGTGTGGTTAGCGTAGATTAAGTTGTATATCTATTAGTTACAGTAATTATGAAACAATCAGATGGCCCAGGTTTCCCATTGAGACAAAAAAAAGTAAACTGTGGATATATTTAATTTATTTTAACTAATCAGTAATAGTCTCTGTAATACATTTAAGTATATCATTCTGATATCAACCAGTGAAATTTAATATCAATATGGATTTCTTCATTCAGTATCCAGTAATCCAATAATGTAAACACATGATTTTTCTAACATTTGCGTCACTCAACATATTAGTTTACTTCAAAACATGGTTGTTATTTAATACCTATGAAATTTTAATACACAATCAAACATTTTGTTTACCAAATGAATTTTATCTTTACATTGAATTAAATTTCAAATTACACGGAAATCTGAAATGATCTTTGTTCGTAAAATTCTTTAATTTTCTTGTAATTATGTATTTCTTTTTCTTTTTTCTATGTAATTATTCGATTCTTGTTATAATTTTTATTTTCGTTTTAGTATCATGCAAGATTATAGTGTAATAATAATTAAAGTATTTTCATTGATGATAATGATGATGATGATTATTAAAAAAAAGTATTTATATTATTTCTGTGATTATTAAAATCTAACGAAATAATACTCTCATTTATTGTTTTTAATTGTTGCGGGAGCCGCTCATCAGATATAAATTCAGATAAATTTCTGAAAAAAAATTATTTTTCGGTTTTTTTTGACGTGCTCATTTTTTTAGTTCTTGTTTTCATAACCTTACCCGGTCATCATCCTCGTCGAACTCCTCGACTGCAACGAATGGTTCGACTTCCGAACTAGCCCAGATACACAACCCACTGATTTTCTTGCCGGACTTTCTCAGTGGGTCGCGATTCCGATCCGGTAGCAGATTTACCTTTTTTTTCCTACCTACGCTGATAGCCTTGAGAGGCTATTTCAGCGTAACCTTAACTAGTAGATGAGCTCCCGGGGCTCAAATCGGAGTGATGCTAACACTGGCCCTAGCAAGAAAAGTGCTTCGCAGAATCTACCACCGGATCGGAAACGCGACCCACTGAGAAGATCGGGCGAGAAACCCAGCTCTGCTCTTGCTAGGGCTAGTGTTGGCAATTCTCTCAGGTAGATTCTGCGAAGCACGGTTCTTGCTAGGATTCGTGTTAGCAACGTCGTCAGGTTTGAGTCCCGTGAGCTCACCTACTAGTTAAGGTTACGCTGAAATAGCCTCTAAAGGCTCTCAGCTTAGGTAGGGAAAAAAAGGGCGAGATTGTCCCGCTCTCAGGCTGTCCGTCCCGCTGTCCGAAACGAGAACAAAAATGTCCCGCTTTCATTTATCTGTTGTGCATGTGTTTATTGGAAACTTACCGAATACTTATTTATCCCAAATCCTTATTGTATTGCAAAATACATACTAAAGTAACTCTAACTTTGCTGTAGAAAGGTAGCTTTTTTGCGAAATGATTTATAAATATTATTTTAAAGGCAAGTTGATTAAGATGTCAGTGAGGCTAAGATACCATAATAAATTATTTCAAATGATTTTTAATTGTCCACTTAAATATTACAGCTTACCCCGACATACCCTATATATATGTATTTATTTATATACCAAAATTCCGTAGCCGTCTCGCTTAACACGAAAATAAAAATGGTCACGTTATGTATATTATGACGTGTTGGTTTAGTTATCAGAGAAACTAAATAATGTTACATCATAATTATCCCAAAAACAATGTACATATAATGAGCAGTTGTTTTGTATTTATTTTACTGAATGTCTAGTTTGTGTTCTTGGACGTTTAAAGGTCATTTATTTTCTATTCATTTTGGAAATAGTATAAATTGTAAATAACTAGAATGTTATTTTTTTGCCAGTAAATTCTTGACCCGATAGACATTTTTAAATGTTAATAAATAAATTGAAGAGTTATTAGTAGATTATGCCTTTGCCTCTGAAATTGAAGCAAACATTTGGATTTTACTATATAGTTAGTACCATAATCTCTATTTCAGCTGCAAAGCGTTCATTTTCAATCTATATGCGATGACATTAAGGTTTAAAATCGCGTGCTTCGTTTATACATATAAAATGAACAGGAATCAGAGGCTATAGCCTCCACACATATTGAAGGGATACAAAAAAATACCATTCTCAGAAGTACGACAATCGTATAGTAACGATAGTTGCCCCTTTGAGCCACAAAAGTAAATGTTTTGCTCGAAATATTAACACGGAAATTACGGTAGGCAGCGGCTTGGTTCGGTCCCTGGCATTGGCTTAAAGTCCATGGGCGACGGTAACCACGTAACCTTAACTAGTAGGTGAGCTCCCGGGGCTCAAATCGGAGTGATGCTAACATTGGCCCTAGCAAGAGCCGTGCTTCGCAGAATCTACCACCGGATCGGAAACGCGACCCACTGAGAAGATCGGGCGAGAAACTCGGCACTGCTCTTGCTAGGGCTAGTGTTGGCAATTCTCTCAGGTAGATTCTGCGAAACACGGCTCTTGCTAGGGTTCGTGTTAGCAACGTGGTCAGGTTTGAGTCTCGTGAGCTCACTTACTAGTTAAGGTTACGCTGAAATAGCCTCTCAGCTTAGGTAGGAAAAAAAATCTCTCAGGTTGAGCCCGTGAGCTCACCTACCGGTCCGTGTGAAGTTGGAATAGCCCCTTAGCCTACCAACGATTAGGTAGGCGACGGTAACCACTCACCATCAGGTGGGCCGTACTATCGTCTGCCTAAAAGGGCAATAAAAAAAAAATTACAAAAAATTTAATGCCACATACATTTTTAAAATACTTAATATATCGTTTTCGTGCTGCACTTTTCCTTTTATATTTTCTTTACGAACTATTAAGAATGTTGTTTTTATGGCAACGGATAGATTAAAAATCTTAGGCCTCACAGTTTGACTAGTACTTGAGACCTTAGAACTTATATCTCAAGGTGGGTGGCGCATTTACGGTGTAGATGTCTATGGGCTCCAGTAACCACTTAACACCAGGTGGGCTGTGAGCTCGTCCATCCATCTAAGCAATAAAAAAAAAAAACCTCTTTTTTCGGTGCAAGACTACTACGACTGTTATAATATTGATTTTGAAGGGGATGCATAAAGTTAACACTAATTTACTATGGACTCAACACCTGTAGTCCTCAAGACCTGTCGTGGCATTATTAGTTGTCGTCAGTGAGCATATGCTGTATTAGACTTATAAGCAGAGTGGGGGTATATCTGAAGCTCATATGAGCTCAAGGCACCTCAGCACCCTAATGCTGGTTCGTTTTCTCCACCTTATCCCATCCCTAGGTGGTGTCGGCACAGCAAATTTTTCTCTTCCATTCTTTTCTATCAGCCGTCATCCAACACTCACTCTTCTCTCTCTAATATTCACACATTCCATCTATGTCTTCTTCGGTCGACCTCTTCCCCCTCTATCTTGCACTACCGTTTCCATACAGCTCCTAGTCACATGCACCCGTAATAATGCAAATTAGCAAAGTCTGTATGTTAGATTTTATCATACCACTATATTTGTCTTTTACGTTTGTGTATATCGAAAAAAAAAATGTATATACATGTATTACCATTTCGCAAAATAGGGTGATCCGAAAGTAATGATAAAATATCTCGTTCCAGATATGGAGTCCCACATACTGAACACATATCACCAGGCACGGTACCGGACGATCGGTCACAAGGTGATGAGAGCGAAGAGCGATTCCCTTTCTTCATCGGAGGGCAGCTATAATCACAACAGCCCGGACTATTCTCGTATCGCGGCCCAGCATGGCGGTTACGCGGATAGAACGCGCTCCGACGACAGCAACGTTGACGACTGGTGCCAGAATCAGGTGGTAGGTAGCTTAATCCTTAACCTGGTTTATCGAAAGACTAATAATTCAGTAAACTTGCAGGGCTGTGTATTGAGGAACGTGAGGTAAATTTCGAGCTGATGTGTCTTCTATTTCTGAAATCAAAAATGTACTTGAACAATGAAAAGAAGGCGGCTGCGATTCATGAAAGGATTTATTTTTCAGATAAACACAACACAAACAAGCCACGACACAACATCTGATGAAGAAAGCTCTCACGATGAAGACCTTGATGATGAAGACAACATTGTCGTGCAGGAAATCAACGTGGAAGACGTTGACGTGGACGACGACGACGAAGATGATGAGGAGGCGATAGCTCCAGGGTTAAGAAATGTGCATGCCGCAATTGTAGGAAGCGATGATACGCTTGTTGAAGGACATGATTACGATGTCATCACGGTATACACTGTCAACCCAGATTTAGATTTACTCGAAGCATCATCAGACGAAGAGAAAGATTCTGATAATGCAAATGAAAATGAAACTGAGGCTGTGGAGGAAGATAACAATTACAAAGTTAACTTTGTACAACCAGCTACTGATATAAGGAGGCGTGTCATGGACATGTTGTCGACGCCAATCGAATCTAATGTGGAAGAGTTTTTACTCAAGAACGGTAGCATACTAAATACAGACGAACCGGTCGTGAATGATGTCGATGAATATTTCATCAAAGAGAAACCACCGACGCCAATACCTGATGTTGATGAGTTTTTTGTTAAAACCAAACCGGCGGAGTCGATTCCTGAAATAACACCTAACATTGACGAATTTCTTGTCAAAGAACCAATTAAGAAAGAGCCTCTTCCTAATGTGGACGAGTTTTTCGTCAAAACAGAGACAGTGGGAACGCCCGAAGCGACTGCATCAGTTTCGAAGCCTGAGAACAATGGAGACGTTTCCATCAATGATTTGGAGGTGCTACCTAACATTGAGGAATTGAAGAGATATCTCCTAGAGGATATGTCTTATGCTAAATTCAGGAGTATACAGAAATCTTGCTCAGTCCCACAGTCACCCATGCAGAGTATATTAGACATAGACGATACTAAAACATGCCTAAGTTTTGAAGATCTAAACTTAGACCTGTCGGATCTCACTTTCGACAATGATAAAGACAAGTCTGATCTTACCGACAAAAGCGATGATATGCCACGTACGCTGACCGATGATGACATAAACAGCTTCCTGATCACAAGCAAAACGGAACACAAAGAATCCGAGAGGTACGAAGATGATCTTAGTCATCAGGATATGGAAATCGAGAAACCGCTCGAGCCAAAAATTGAACCTGCGATTCCAAAAGTTAAAATTGTAACAACAAAAATTGAACCTCCAGTTATTTTGAAGAGGAAGCCGGCGGCACCAGTACCCGTCGTCACACCAACTGTTCTAGATTTTTGTATAGAAAAAACTAAGATAAAAAAGGAGGTGGAATCAAAAATCGAAGTTGACGATTTCGTTGACGTCGAATCGTGTAATGATTCTTCTATACCAGTTTTGGAAGCCAACAACTTGAATTCATTGTTAGAACAATTCGAGGCTACAGAGAAACTGAACACAAAGAAGAGGACAGTTGTTAAGGCTGAGGAGAAACCTAAATCATCGAAATACAGCCTGACCAATGGCATGCGGCTGCAAGATGCCGGTGTCCAGCTGAACAAGAACAAAATGCGGCAAATACTGGTAAGTACTTTCCTATCTAATTACCCATTGGGTACATCAAAGAAATGTATTCAAAAATTAAACGTATTGCAGATGCCGTCGACCATAAACAAGGTGATAAGGTCTCCTAGTCCGGTTCACTCTGACCACGATTACTGCTCTTCGAAAAAGCGACACAGTCTCCCTAGTGTGAGGGGCGGACAGAGTCTTCTCAAACCCGAGGTGCTGTCCAGCAACAGTCGAATACTCAACTCGAGGCACAGGTCGTGCAAAAACAAAAAAGTAGTTTACCATTTGAGCAGTGACGAGGAAACAGAAAAAAGTGACAATAAACAAAAAAAAGTGACTAATCAAAGTGACGACGTGAACTTGCGCAAAAAAGTCATAAAGCAACCTATAAAGTCGCCCGTTCAGTCTAATTGCCGTAAAAAACTTTCGCCTCCACACGTTGTGCCCGAAGAAAGTGTCAAAGATAAACATAAAAATACTGTGATTTCTAAAAAAGCTTCAAAAGCTAGTGATACTCCGAGTAGTCAAAAAACGAACGGTAGCATTAAGTTAACAATTAAAAATAAATCTGAAGTAATATTGAACTGTGATTTTAAAGACTCTCAGAAAGATAAAAACTTAGAAAAGTGTAAGTCTAGTGTTAGTGATAA
Source organism: Bombyx mandarina (assembly GCF_003987935.1). Next base: position 1,989,348 of record NW_021011499.1, on the reverse strand, counting down.
ACAATGTAACGATGTTAGTAAAACTGTAAATATTAAGCAAGAAAAAATTAAAGAAGTAGATAGGCACGAAAACAAAAAAATTAGTAACACAGAGACTGTGACTGTTAAGGAAGAATCCCGTCCAAGAGAGGAACATTTTTATACAGCACTTTTTAGTAATAAGCAAGATGTCCAAGTACCTCAAGTGATTCAAGTCAAAGCAGAGAAAAGGCCGTTTGACGAAGAGATGACCAAAATCGCGGAAGAGGCTGTCAAGAAGGAATTGGAACAACCACTGAAGAAGAAAAAGCTAAATCTGCAAGAGTATAAATTGCGGAGAGGCGTGAGTTCGAACAATAGTTCGACGACGGTCAGTCCCGAGGCCATATTCCCGGACATGCCGAGTCCGTCTTGCTTAGATAAGCTGAAGTACGCTGTACCTCGGACACCTCCGAACACCAACAACACAAACACGCACAAAACGCAAAACGAAGCGCCCAAGAAAATATTCGATCCTATTAAAGAAGCGTCTAGAAAGATACTCATGAATTCGAGAAAGCACAAAGCCGAGGCAATGAGGAAGCGAGATGAAGATATTGTCATGAGTAAAATTCCAAAAGTCGATATTCTTGAATTGAAACCTCTGATCAGTGAGGATGAGATGTTGCAAATATCTAAGATGACTGCCCCTGAAGCATTACCTGTGCCGGTAAAACCGCAACTATCACCTAATTACGAAGAGATCATTTTAGTCAGCGTCGGTGTTAATACTGATGAAAACGTATTCAAAGAAATGGACGCTGAAAAGAGGATAAAAGCTGAAAAACGAAAATCCAGTTCACCACCAAAAGGCTCGAAATGTCTAATTAACTTTAAAATTAAGAAATCTGATCACGTCTTGAAGCAAAACGTTTTTGATAGTGTGAAGAAAGACAAACGGAATCTAAACGATGATTGCAAACACGAATCAAAAATCGACAAGGATAGATACAAAGACATTACCGCGACATTGAAAAGCGTCGAGAAACAAGTCGAAACTAAGATATCTAGTAATTCGTTATTTGCTAGTATACAAGACGTGGTCATGAAGAAGGCTCCAGGCGATGTAGTTGAAAAGCCACATGAAGTTAGACGCTGCAAATCTAAATCCCCACAGCACAAAGAACAAACAGTCGCCTCTGTGTCTATAATCCGTGACTATGACCCCAAAGCTGAGCACGGAGAAGATAAAGTTATCTTACACTTGGTCAAAGGTAGAAGGAAACCAAAGTCTTCCAGTAGCATAGTTCAAACCGATCCGATACCAGCCCAAAGTGAATCAATTACAGATAACACAAACAGAAGGAGAAATGACAGTGACATGTCGGTGTCCAGTGATAACAGCACTAAGAAGAAAGAAAAGACTGATATTGTCAAATCTAGACCAGATAGGATAGAGAAAAAAGATTCTAGACGTTCTAGGTCCAAAGAGAGATACGACGCCAAACATAGACGGAGATCGAGGTCTAGGAGCAGGAGAAGGAGGCACAGATCTATAAGCAAGAGCAGATCTCGTTCAAGAGGGAGATACAAGCGCTTCAGACGTTCGGACTCACCTTATACTGCCAAAGGCAGATCAAGCTCCCGTAGACGGAGGTCACCATCAGCTAAAAAAGAAAAACAATTAAAATCGGTATCCAGACCGAGAAGTAGGTCGTTGACGCCAATTAAAAGGCCAAAATCGAGTCCTCAGATTAATAACAATGTTAATGAGAAAAAACTTAACTCGGCCACACCTCCACTTAGGAAATCTACTGTGTCCGAAAGCTCTGATTCTTCATCTAGGTGAGTTAAATAGGGTTTATGTGGTATGAATGAGGGCATTCAAGCAGTAATTTATTCGATACCAAGGTTACTGGATTTGGTCGGCGGCATCTACAGGCATTTGTTGGTACCGTGGTGTAGACAATACTGTAATAATTATAAACAAAATCGTGGTCGAGGGAGAGTCAGTCTGGTTATGGCTCGTAGATGAGATAGTACTGACTATTCAATGATTTATATTTTATTTCAAAAGTATAATATGTTCTAGCTGTTTAAGAATATTTCATTATATTCTTCCAATAATGTAACATATAAGTCTTATACTAAGCTCTATGGAAATATATTGAAACCTTGTCGTGTCGTCTTTTCGCATTAAAAGTGTACAATTTCCAAAAATATTCGAAATTGAGTTAATATGCGGAATCATTTGGTATCACCAAACCCATCATTTTTCTCATAAATACTGTCAAAAGAGCGTACTTTAGTTTTCTTTTTGTTTTTTGTTTACCTATGTTTTGACTACTATTAACACATAATACATAATTTTATTTTACTTTAATAGACAGATAATGTAATTGGTAAAAAATAAAAAATTAATGTTGCAAGATGATTAAAATTAATAATATCAAAATTCGACGCTTGAAAGGCAAACGTGACTAAGCGCCAATGCGTGAACTTTACAGTAAACTAATTTAAAGTTGAAATACCTGAAAAAAAATCTATTTTAACGAATCTAGCTGTAGGATTGAAATTATTTTAATAGACCTAGAAATATATTTTTTTTGCACGTCACATATGGTTATAGCCTATCATTTATGTATAAAACAGTTATTGTTGCTTAGTCACGTTTGCCTTTCAAGCGTCCACATGTTAAACCTTTAAAACACTCTCCTGTAAAATTAGTAAGTTTTGAGATTATACAGCTTTAATGGGAGAACACGATATGGCTCCTCTGCTGGTTTAATAATAAGTTTTATTTTATTTTTAATTAACGTTTTCTGTTTTTTGTGATTCCAGTTCATCATCATCGTCTTCCAGCAGTTCGTCGAGTAGCTCTCGCAAGTCTGCAAACTCACCGCGCTCGTCCAGCACTTACAAACCAGACGAGAACTACACGAAGAAAGCTTACAGAAGCTACAGCTCTGAGGATAGGTATGCATCTAATGTATATTTCTTTTTATTGCTTAGATGGGTGGATGAGCTCACAGCCCACCTGATCTTAAGTGGTTACTGGAGCCCATAGACATCTACAACGTAAATGCGCCACCCACCTTGAGATATAAGTTCTAAGGTCTCAAGTATAGTTACAACGGCTGCCCCACCCTTCAAACCGAAATGCATTACTGCTTCACGGCAGAAAAAGGCGGGGTGGTGGTACCTACCCGCGCGGACTCACAAGAGGTCCTACCACCAGTAAAAATCTTTTATTTTTCATAGATATGATTAAAAGACTTTTTTTTGCTTTGTCTCTTCTGTGTCAACAATAACTGTAACTGTGGAGTATTAAAAAATTGTTTCCTTTTTTTATAATATAAATAAATCATATTAATATAATATAAATACAATACATAAAAAAGAAATCAAAGACATTGGTGGAATATGACATAATTACCTGCTTTTGAAGAGTAAGCAATGTAATGTGATTTAACAACTCGACTTGCAAGATCAAAGCCCTTTTGGGCCTCGGGGAGTAGCCATAGCTACCTTATTATTATGACTATTCCCGATGGTAGATGACCATAATAATGTTTAGCCGGTGTTAAGTGGTAACTGTCAAGAATTTCATGAATGGCCTCGCAAAGTCGGGGCCCATTACCGAGGCCCTTAAACCTAGTTACCTTGTAATTGAGAAATTCACGGTAATCCTACTAATATTGGAAATGTAAAAATTTGTAAGAACGTACATATGTTTGTTACTCGTTCACTCAAAAATTGCTGAATGGATTCTGATGAAACTTCACAATAATATAGCCTAACAGAATAACAGATAGGCTATAATTTATAAATATGTATATGGTGTGAATTACCCAAAATATAACGATACGTGTCAAGAAAAACATCTGCCATCTCAAGATTCAATAAGATCAGCAATAAATTAGTTACCGAAGCGAAGCGGATCGCTAGTTTAAAATAATTAAATATTTTGACACAAATGTCTTGTTTGTTAAACAGAGACAGCAATACGCCCGTCGAAGAGAGACGGATAGTGTTCGTCGGTAGGTTAGAGAAGGACATAACGAAGTCTACCCTGCGGAGTCAGTTCGTTAAATACGGACCGGTCATTGAAGTCAGGCTTCACAGCAAAGAGGATGGGTATGTAATATTTATGTATTTCATAAAACTAGTGGTCCCCGCAGTAGTCGAAATTCGCCTATAATTAATTGAAATTATAATTTTGAACATTCTTATTGGTTCAACATTATTTATTATATTTCTATAATCACAGATTTCGCCAAGACTGCACTATAGATTATTTTTTTTTGGTACAATTTTTCCTTGTTAGGAAAGGCAAGGGGATCTAAGCCCATACAGCCTTGCACCATAGATTATACACTTAATATTTGAGAGACTGCACTATAGACAAATAATATTAAAGACAAACAATACTAATCTATTCTCAATTTGACCACAGATTTAAAAGAATAACAAAAGTTAACACAATTGACAATTTACAAAGAGTATATTTATACGTATGTGTTGTCATATACACGGTAGAGTGTGTAATGTTTTATTTATTGATTTAATGTATTTTTAATGCATAATTTAAAAAAAATATTAGCATTCTGCACTCCTTCTCTATAAGTGTGGGAAATTTCATATTCCTCCGTTCGGCCAATTTTCGTAAAAAGGATTACAAAGTTTTTGCTTTACGTATTAATATATAGATGAGTGCAAGTAACATTTAAACTATGTCCATAATTTTTTATTTATTGCATAGATGGGTGGACAAGCACACGGCTCAGTTGGTGTTAAGTGGTTACTGAAGCCCATAGACATCTACCACGTAAATGCCGCCACTCACCTCGAGACATGAGTTCTAAAGTCACAGTACAGCAACGACTGCCCCGCCCTTCAAACCGAAACGCATTACTGCTTCACGGCAGAAATAGGGCGGTGGTAACTACCCGCGCGGACTCAAGTCGTCCTACCACCAGTAAAAAGCCTTGGTTGCTTTTGATTGTCTTGTTGTAAATACTAAAAGGCTTGTTATTTCCGGACGTTCACAGGTCTCGTTACGGGTTCGTGACGTACCAGAGGGCGAGGGACGCGTGGAGCGCGGTGGAGGCGGCCGCCGCCTTCCCTCAGTACGACGTGGGCTTCGGCGGCAGGAGGGCCTTCTGCAGACAGAGCTACGCCGACCTGGGTGAGCACTGGAGCCAAACCTATATAGCACCGCTGTGATTTGAAACTCAATGAAACGAGAAACCGACTCTAGAAAGAGATAGACGTATATGCGTGAGACTGCGAGTGAAAGAGACCCATATCTGGGCGACGGTGCAAAGCAAAGTCGCCGTCGTCAAATACATGTCTTGTTGGATCTCCCGGATCCACTCTTGGTACTTTTTAGGCCTCTCAAGCGCCGGTCACCGCCTCAGTCGAACTAGGCGACTATGACGAAGTAGGTAAAGAAAACAATAGAGACTGAATACATCTGAAGGTTCCATAATATATATGTGAACCGCACACATTTTCGACTTTGGTCACTAATATCCGTAGTTTAAGATTCATTTTACGTAGCTGTTGTTTTGTTAATGATATTTTGAAAGAACACAAAAAAAAGAACTTTTTAACCGATTTTAAAAGAAAAGGAGTTTCTCTATTCGACTTTTTTTTTAAATATAAATACTAGCGACCCCCCCTCGCTTCGCTTCGGAAACTGTAATTTATTATTGACTTCTCCACTATTTAATAGATGTTATTATACATATTATTATAAACCTTCCTCTTCAATCACTCTATCTATTAACAAAAACCGCATCAAAATCCGTTGCGTAGTTTTAAAAATTTAAGCATACATAGGGACAAATATAGGGACAGAGAAAGCGACTTTGTTTTATACTATGTAGTGATTATGTTATTATTCGACAGACGGACTCGAAGCTAAGTACACGGAGAGCGCGTTCCACGGTCAGGCCGCGATCCCGGCGCGGCGCACCGACGACATGTCCTTCGAGCAGATGCTCCTCGAGATGAAGAAGAAGCTGAGCCAGCGGAAGAGTGACAAGAAGCGCGGCGACGCCACCAAGCCTTGACGGTCGCCGCGGTCCACACTCCCCCGGACGAGTGCTCTGTGTGGCTCTGAGCCCTTTTCTTTTTTCCTACCTAAGCTGAGAGCCTTGAGAGGCTATATCAGCGTAACCTTAACTAGTAGGTGACCTCACGGGGCTCAAACCTGATGACGTTGCTAACACTAACCCAAGCGTTAGCCGTGCTTCGCAGAATCTACCACCGGATCGGAAACGCGACCCACTGAGAAGATCCGGCGAGAAACTCAGTGGGCTGTGTCTGTGGGTTAATTTACTCGTCGAGCCCTTCGTCGCGAGCGACGGATTCGACGAGAACGATGACCGGTCTGAGCTCGGGACCGGAGCTAGCATTTAGCCAGCGATAACCGGGACGAGGCTGTGACGAAAGCGTTGTGACGTCACGGATTCTGCCGCGGAACACGGTCGCCCCGGCTGCGACGCGTCAGTGTTGCCACACCACAGACTGATTCGAAATAATCGATTCTATTTTAGTTGCGTTACGAATGTGAAGTGAATGTTATAAGTGTTTGTTTTCGAAGCTCTATAGACATTGTTATTTTTTTTTTAAATCGATAAATCTGTTGAAAAATTGCGTTTGTAAATGATCGTTTGAATGTAATAGGAAAACGTACCTGTAAAAATAAAATTATAATTTAAGATCGAAAATGTAAAAAAAATCATATCATAAGTGAAGCAAAATATACGTTAATTAATATCGATTAACGATTTAAATCATAATATTATTATGTTTTGTCCGTTAAAATCGTTCTTAGATTCATTTGTTGGGAAAATCAAAATACTAATCGCGTAGTATAGAAGTAAAGTGACGTAACTGACAGGTGTCAGATTTGACATCTGTCAAGGTAAATGGCGAATCGAAAAAAAGACGTGTTTCTTTAGTGAATTTTGCTCATCTCTTTAGTTAGTCCTTGTATAGTCTTAATTGTTTTTCCGCATTACACACACTTGTAAATATTAAAAATAAAAAAAATAAAAATAAAAAAAATAAAAATAAAAAACAAGAAGTAAAAATGACGGCCTACCTCGTATTTCTGCAGTAGCTTTTTTTTGTTGTTTTTATTCTTAAAATTTAAGTTTTTAATGTAAATATTCGTTTGTAATCGACAGCTAACCGTTACCATTGCTAACCAAGCTTTACTTTTATGTTTTTTTTTTTTAAATAAAACAAAATAAAGAACAATACAAGTCTCGTAAAGTAAGAATAGTAGATTTTCAAGGTTTTTTTTTAATAAAAAATTAAGAAATCGAGAATCACAATCATATATATCAAGTTAAATAGTCGCCAGCTGCTTTGTCCGTCGGTTCGTTATTTCGCAATTCACTCACGTTTTCCAATTTCCTTTTTCTATATCGACTAAGCAACCGGTGCAAGGATAGCAAACGAAAATAATCATCCCATAACTATCTATTAAAATCGTGACGATTCATATTTTAAATAACTGAACAAAACCTAATTGTTCTAGAACTTTTTGGAAATCGGCTTTTCGAATCTGCCTTTTCGAGAAAGCCCCAAAAAAAAAGCTAGAAGACACCACAGTAAGCGCACATTTTTAGTATTCAAATGTATGTACATATATAAATCATCAAAACTTTGTATTAGAATTGAAAGTTATCAAACAAAAAACCCATATATAGACAAACAATTAAAAAAAAACCAGTTAGTGAATTACGCTTGACATTATTGCCTTACTAAAAAAAAAATAGTGATGTACCTACCATAATCGATATATTTAACGTTAACAATGAAATCGATAAAAATATTACTTACTGTAATTTTATTCTAAAATGTTGCATAGAACGAAATAGTCTTAAGTATCTGATATTGATTAACAGTTTTATTTCCTTGTTGTTTTTTTAATGAATAAAATAACTTTGGATACTTCTATCCCGGTATCGATTTATTGGATTTTACAATAACGTTATAGCCGTGATTGGGGAATATGACTTAAAAAGTAAATTAGCTATTTTTTCATCTTCAAAAATGTAATCCAAAACTTCCACGAAATTCATAAGTGCCAAATGATTGGATTGTATTGTTCCTATTTTGCAGAAGAGGTAATATAGTACGGTACATTTGAAAACATCAATTGTTTACGCATTTCCTTGGTATCGATAATTTTGGTAAACTTATATTTTTGTCTATCTATATAAAATAGTTGATCAAATAAAAATGCAGCTTAACGCGTAATACCAGTTAATTAGTAATATTTCAAAGAGCATTTCCGGAAACGGATCCTCTGTCTCTTTCATAGATAGGACGAGTGACAAAGGAGGATGCCTAAACTCGCATTATCAATGTCGAAACTTGTTACCGTCGCTAATTTTATTGAAAAAAAAAAAAAACAAAAAAATTATATCGGTAGCGTGCGGTTTTTGGCGTATCCTAAATCTAGACTAAAGAAATATCGATTATTCGATTGTCGTGATCGGCGACGCCCTATCGACTCATCGAATCGATTCGATACAATGAAAGCCTAGTCAAAATAATGATGTTCGTTTTATCTTATGTGATTGTAACTTATTAAACTTTGTATACTTTTATTTTTAAGTTAGCTTAAAACGATTTAAGTTTTTGAATTTTAATGCTTAGGCTTAGGTCTTGTTTCGATGCGAATCCACTATGAATGATTAATATGGAAGTGATTAAACAAATGTGTAGGGCGATTAAATTTTATTGATCATATAAAAATGCATTGTGGCATTCGCTAAGAAAATTTCAGCGGATTCATTTGCCAAACGGTTTGACAGCTGTCATTTATGACGTACGTCAGCAGCCGAGGTTTCGTTTTCGGATTACGAATGTTGTCTGCGAATGAATCCGTATTGTGTTGTAAATTTTGTTAATAAACTATTAAAGAAAGGAACGTGTTGTAGAAAATACTCGAAAGATCAACGATTGTAATAATTAAGGCCTCGTTTTGTTTTAAGTGTTTAGTTTTTTTTTTTATTTGAAATAATTCAATCACCCGTATATGTATTTTTTTTTCACGTTCATTATTCGAAAATTGGCAAAGGCATCCGCAAAATCATATTTCACGTTTGCAAAAGTTTGCAATTTATTGAGTAACGAATTTACTAGGTAATGTTTGGGTGCGCTTCGCTTCAATGGAATTGGAACAGTGTGTCTTTGCGATAAAGTCTATATTCGTGTACCGTGTATAAAATATTTCAAGTCCAATGTTACATAAAAGAAACGATTAGAGTACATTGTGAGAATGATTTTTTTACGTAAAAATGTTGAGAAATAAAGTATTTTTAAATACATTTATTGATTTTTATTTAATCGCAAACTAAATGATTAGTACAAGTGAATGTGGATTTCCGTAAACATCTTACTAGTGGTAGGACCTCTTGTGTGTCCGCACGGGTAGGTACCACCACTTAGCCTATTTCTGCCGCGAAGTAGTAGCTTGTTTGAAAAGTGTGACAGGCGTTGTACTATGCAATTGAGATTTGGTTCAAGTTTGAAGGTGAACACCAGGTGGGCGATGAGTTGGACGTTTAAGCAACAAAAAAACATTTAAATTAAGAGAAAAACAGAAACATAATATGTTTAAGCTTGCATGAATCGTGTCTTTTTTATTTCCCTACCTATGCTGATAGCCTTGAGAGGCTATTTCAGCTTCTTGACATGTAGATGAGCTCACGGGGCTCAAACCGGAGTGTTGCTAACACTGGCCCTAGCTAGAGCAGTGCTTCGCAGAATCTACTACCTACCGGATCGGAAACGCGACCCACTGAGAAGATCCGGCGAGAAAGTCAGTGGGCTGTATCTGTGGGCTAATTTACTCGTCGAGCCCCTCGTCGTAACGGGTTCGACGAGCACGATGACCGGATGAGTTTACGCAGTACGCAATGAAATACAAATACGTTAGATTAAGTTACATTAGTGTCGGTTAGATGGCGTTAGATGTTTATCTTTTGAACTAGGCATTTGAATCTTTTGAAATGGCATTTTATTGCGTACAAAGTCGCTTGTGGATCCAGTTTTGTTTTCTATAACAATATAATATATTGACATTTACACACAACGAACTAACAGTATCTTGAGTTCTGACTGTTTATTTGCAGCAATCGCCAAACTCACGACACAAACTAGAAACGCGCTCTCAATCAGAGCTTAACACGTCATTAAGTATCTTCCCGATCCATTAACGGTACTTTTAGGTACCACAAGCACCGGTCACCGTCCTCGCCGAACCCGTCGCTTGCGACGAAGGGCTCGACGAGTGAATTAACCCACAGACTCATCCCACTGAGTTTCTCGCCGGATCTTCTCAGCGGGTCGCGCTTCCAATCCGGTGGTAGATTCCGCGAAGCACTGCTCTTGCTAGGGTCAGTGTTAGTAGCACTCCGGTTTGAGCTCCGTGAGCTCACTTACACGTCAAGGAGAAGCTGAACTAGCCTCTCAAGGCTATCAGCATAGGTAAAAAAAGAATATATTTAATGAACTAAATCTAAAGAAATGCATTATATAAATAATTTTAATACCCAAATGCCTTTACACGTAACAGGTGTCTTATGTAAATAACGAAGCTATAAAAAATATACCTACTTTTGAGTTAATTATCGTTTATTTTTACAAAATAAGAAATGTTACAACTGTTACTATTTTAATATCCTAAGATTTATCGTTTTCAGTGTGCTTAGTTCGAGATTTTTAACGTTCTCGATAGCGTAAAAGTTAACGCAAATTTATATGGAGTTGAAACGTTTGCATTGTTTGCCGCTAGGGGCGCTGTTCCAACTCCATACAAAGGGGAATGCCCATTTCAGGCCCAAAGCGGACAATAGATTAGAGAAAAAATACTTAGTGCATTAATTTTGTCATAAATAAATATGCATTTACTTTCTTCCAAATAAGCGCCACTACAGTTTACAATAAGTAGTTTAAAAAAAATAACTCTATTGAAAAAAACAATTTTTGCGGGAAAAATATTGCCAGCATCAAAACCTTTTACGTATTAAGTAAACGTTTTAAGTATATAAAAAAACATATAAATAAATCATTTTAAGTATTATCATTAATCAATCGATTTTAATCGATTATAAGCACATAAAATAACATCAAAGACATAACCATTGGACTTTAACTTGTTACTATACTTGAGACCTTAGAACTTATATCTCAAGGTTGGTGGCGCATTTACGTTGTAGATGTTTGTGGGCTCCAGTAACCACTTAACACCAGGGTGGCTGTGAGATCGTCCACCCATCTAAGCAATAAATAAAAAATCTCGAACGATTTCTCAACTCCCCATGGAACATAAGGCACGGACAGTCACACTAAAATAAACATTTCTCTATTCAACTTTTGTGGAGTATTCGTGAAAAATCACACAATTTATTTGCAGCAATATTGTCTGGTTGCGCGTCCTTCACCCTTCCGTCCCGGGGGCGACAGGGGGTGGACTGCTAAATTAGTGTGGTAGCCTGAGGCGTTTCCTGCGCTTCCGCCTCATCTCTCTGAAGAGGCCTAATGACTAATTTGCCAGTAAAATCGCCCCAGTACGGATAGCGAACAAATAAAAAGCATATCTCTTTAATATAAATTTACGTGATTTTATCCGCGTAATTGGACGTCTCAGGGATTCGATTTAATATTAATAAAGCATTGACTTGGTGAGTTTGATTTTGTTACTCAATTAATTTTGAAGACATGAGTGGATAAAAGGGATATGATATAAGTACAATTTGTTAATTTTGGGAAAACGTGCAACAAACTTTTGTTAGGTATCTACTTGTACTTTTTCTCCGTACATAACCTTTAAGCCTGGAGTTTTAAGGTCTAATCTATACTAATATTATAAAGCTGAAGAGTTTGTTTGTTTGAACGCGCTAATCTCAGGAACTACTGGTCCGATTTGAAAAATTCTTTCAGTGTCAGATAGCCCATTTATCGAGGAAGGCTATAGACTATATAACATCACGATTATACCAATGCAAACGGAGCACGAATAAAGAATATTTCAAAATCGGGGTTATTTTTACCTTTTGAGAGCTTCCGCTGCATGCGCTGCAGAATCGATTAACGTTTCGCTAAAATAATGTGTGATAGAATTGTTTCCCTTTAAAAGGTCTAAAAAAAGTCCGTGACAGCATATGTCTATATGTTAAGGTTGGTTCACTATAACGTTTTTTATACTAACCAAATTTGTTCTAAAGTGAAGCATTATTTGTGAACTATTCCACGCGGATGAAGACGCGGGCAAAAGCTAGTATGGTTTATAGGCACATAACACCTTCATTCAAAATCTTAAAAATGGTACTTTACTCCTTCATACACTCATGTCTTCATTTCATGTCATTGGCTATTATAATGTGTTTTTATAGATTAATCATTTCGCTCGGCGAACTAACCCTCAGACACAGTTCTCGTCGGATCGCCTTAGCGGGTCGCGCTTCCAATCCGGTGGTTAGATTCTGCGAAGCACTGCTCTTGCTAGGGCTAGTGTTAGCAAATTCTTTCAGGTTGAGCCCGTGAGCGTGTAGTTAACTAGCTCCTTAGGCTAACGACGATTAGGCGTATAAATAATTAAAATAATTTGAGGAATAGGTTTTATAACATACTAGCGGATCCGACAGACGTTGTCCTCCACAACACGAATGAAACGAATGCATACACAATAATTGTAAATAGACATGCTTTAACAAAAATCGACTTCAAATAGAAAAAAAAAGATATTCCAAAACAAATTAATATACACTAAAAACAATAATCATCGAAATCGGTTGGCGTGATATTGAGTTATTGAGTTTATTCATCTATTTGTCGCGCACGTACTTAATGCAAATTTAAGACTTATATGGTTTTATCACGGATACCATTATCAGAACTGGACTAAATTGAAATGGGACCACAAGGGAAGCGTCAGCTTTCTAATAAAAAAAGAATCATCAAAATCGATTAACCCAGTCAAAAGTTATGAGGTAACAAACATAAAATTAAAATAAAACAGTCGAATTGAGAACCTCCTCATTTTTTGAAGTCGGTTAAAAAGATCCATATATAAGCATTTAAGCCATCAACAACAAGACAGGGAAATGACGTTTTCTTCTCTGTTCACCAAACAATTTTCTTATTTGTTTTAATAGATTACCTACATACTATTAGCTATAAATATGTTATATCAGTTGTTTTTTTTTTTTCAGATGATTTCTTTTTTATTTCAATATAAAAAAATAACAAACGATTTATTCACTTAGGTACTGCTAAGCTATGATGGAAAAAAGAATCGACTTCTACAAAACAAAAAAACAAAAGCAAATTTCATCGAAGTCATATTGAATAATAAATAATTATAATTAGATCTTCATAAAATTTAAAAAGGGCCTAAATTAGAAACAACAGGTCATTCTACCCCGAATTAGGATTGCCTGTGCTATGGTTACCAGAGATTGGCATACAGTTCAAATAAATTAACGGCCGTCTGGTATGGTGGTAAGTGACATGGTCACTACACAAGGGGGTCGCGGGTTCGAATCCCGCCAAGGGAAGATATTTGTATGATAAATATAAATGTCTTTTCCAGGGTTATTGATGTGTATTAAATATATGTATGTGTATAATAAAAATCTTACATTTATATCCGTTATCTAGAACCTGTAACACAAGTTCTTTACGAACTTATCACGGGACCAGTTAACGTGGCGTGATTGTTAGTAAATATTTATTTATTTATTTAAATACATATATAAAAGATAAAAAAAAAACCTAATTATTCTACTAACCTCGACGGGTTATTCTAGATTCACCGAACTAGTAGGTGAGCTCACGGGGCTCAAGCCGGGAGTGTTGCTAATACTGGCCCTAGCAAGAGCAGTGCTTCGCAGAATCTACCGCCAGATCGGAAACGCGGCCCACTGAGAAGATCCGGCGAGAAACTCAGTGGGCTGTGTCTATGGGTTAATTTACTCGTCGAGCCCTTCGTCGCAAGCGACGGGTTCGACGTGGACGGTGGCCGGTACTTGAGGTACCTAAAAACACCGTTAATGGATCGGGAGGATCCGTAATGGCGTGAATAAGCATTCGGACGAAGGGTTAAAGAGCTTGTATATTACACGAATGTTTACCCGATACGGGAATCGAGCCTCCGAGAAGACAACAGTCAGAAGTCGTCGTGGCTCAATGGTTAAGACGTCCAGTGCATTCGTATCTAGCGATGCACCGGTATTCGAATCCCGCAGGCGGGTCCCAATTTTTCTAATGAAATATTCACGATTGACTTCCACGGTGAAGGAATACCATCGTGTAATAAAAATCAAAACCCGCAAAATTATAATTTGCGTAATTACTGGTGGTAGGACCTCTTGTGAGTCCGCGCGGGTGGGTACCACCGCCCTGCCTATTTCTGCCGTGAAACAGTAATGCGTTTCGGTTTGAAGGGTGGGACAGCCGTTGTAACTATACTGAGACCTTAAAACTCATATCTCAAGGTGGGTGGCGGCATTTACGTTTTAGATGTCTGTGGGCTCCGCCAGGTGGGCTGTGAGCTCGCCCACTCAAAAATTCAATTACAAACATCAAACTGTTGATGCTAATACCAAATAAAACGCACCTTTAATTAAAAAGGTAAATGACGCTTAATCCTTTCACCCTCTCACATTATAATCTACGGTTATATTATGATAAGTTTTATTAAATCCCGAAAGGCATTCGGTTTGCGTATCAGGCCTCCGTAAATCGCTAGCTCGTTAAATTTACAATTAAATATGTGTTTATTCTGTAACACTTAAAACCGTTATCGAAAGTCTATGTTTGATTTTTTTTTTGCTTAGATGTATGGACGAGCTCACATCCCACCTGGTATTAAGTGGTTACTGAAGCCGGTAGACATCTACAACGTAAATGCGCCACCCACCTTGAGATATAAGTTCTAAAATCTCCAGTATAGTTACAACGGCTGACCCACCATTCAAACCGAAACGCATTACTGCTTCACGGCAGAAATAGGCAAGGTGGTGGTACCTACCCGCGCGGACTCACAAGCGGTCCTACCACCAGTAATCTTTGATGTGCATTAATGCAAACAACGAAAGGTTAGTCCTAAAAAAAAAGTACAGATTAAAACAAATTCGGACAGATTACAGTCTGTGACACATTAGCTGAGCGACCCTCTATATTCCCGCCACGGTAATTAAACTTAAGCTAAAGCATAATGACGCCACAGAAATTATCATTAAACACATAAACGCGAAAGTAGTTTCGACAATTTCAGAGGCACCGCCACTTAATTGCTTTAGTTTTAGGCCTGCGGTGTCTCACTTATACAATCGATTGCTCACCCTTCGGACGCAACCATAAAATTGCGGTCTTCAAAGACTTTAACTACTTACAAATAGAGCCGGTTTTAGCTTGTTTATCAAAGGGTTTTATACTTGTATTTTTGCAGGAAAAGGACGGGACACAGGGGTGTGTTGACTCGAGCTCAGAGGGGTGGTTCTGTTGAAGAGTGACGCCCCAAAATCTAAGGGTGCATGTCAGTTGACTTAGTAAAGTTGCTGGGAGCGCGCGGGGCGGGACGCCGATGTTACGTTTGCGCGTTTCGTTTTCCCAAAAAAAATATATAACCGTTGTCTTTGAACTGTTCTAAATTTAAATTTTAAAAATTTGAATTTTGATTTCTCTATAAATCTCTAACGGACAGTGCTCTGAAGGATTATTTTTGTGAATGTGAAATAGTTCTTCTGAGTTCTTTGATATGTGTGCTTTGTTCACGGGAGGAGTATTTCGTTATTGAAAGGTATTTATTGTTCTAATTATTAAAGGAAATTGTATTGTAATATTAAGCGCTCTCTCTCTCTCTCTCTTTCTCACTCATGCTAGACAGTTCATAAATTCAAGACCGAGCATTTAACACTATGTTTTCAGTTTTTTTTTCTATAAGTCATACCTACACAGTTCATAAGTGCTTAAAGTATTAATTGTCTCCTAAAATTTTTAACCGACTTCAAAAAAGGAGGAGGTTCTCAATTCGACTGTATGTTTTTTTTTTTTTATGTTTGTTACCTTATAATTTTTGACTGGGTGAATCGATTTTGATGATTCTTTTTATTTAGGTATTAGAAAGCTGACGCTTCCCGTGTGATCTCATTTCAATTTAGTCCAGTTCTGATAATGGTATCCACGAGAAAACCATATAAGTCTTAAATTTGCATTAAGTACGTGCGCGACAAATAGATGAATAAACTCAATAACTCAATATCACGCCAACCGATTTCGATGATTATTGTTTTTAGTGCATATTAATTTGTTTTGGAATATCTTTTTTTTTTCTATTTGAAGTCGGTTTTTCTTAAAGCATGTCTATTTACAATTATTAATTAAAAAGAAAATTCAAAGTACCCACACGTAGAACGTATTCTAAGACTGCACGGGTAGCTACCATTACGCCGCTTTGTAGTAGAAAGCAATTATGATTTCGAGTCAGCAACCGTTGTTGTGCCTGGCAACAGCATGCCCGTCGATGTCTATGGGCTCTGGTGGCCACTTGAAGCCAGGGCAGTCTAAGGGAATAAAAAAATAAAACCATAAGGATTTTTTTTATTTAATTTTCAATTTCAGATTATTCTTTATAGGCTGTCCCAATATTAGAACCGAATTAGTTATGTCCAGTTCGCGGCAAATATAGACATGATCGCACGTGCGTGTTCACAGTGTCATTATTTATTGAATTGTGTAAAAATCAACGTTATTCAAAATTTAGTGGCAATGTTTATGAATTTTAAGACTTGATAAACATTTCTTAAAATAAATAAAAAACATGAAATTTCATTCATACACAAAATTCCTTATATGTATATAAATTGATGTATCTACATCGCTATGATCGAGGTGGAAATTAGTTTTTATTTATTTTATTGCCTTTGTAGACAGACGAGCATACGGCCCACATGATGGTGAGCGGTTACCGTCGCCCATGGACGTCAGCAATGCCAGGGGCAGAGTTAAGCCGCTGCCTACCTTTTTGACATTCCATTGAATATTGATTTGTGTATTTTGATATATCACTATAGTTTATTCCAATTACCAAATCCCAGGAGACAGATGTTATTATTATGTTGTTGTGTGTGTGAATTAATTGTATAATGATTTAGATGATTGTGTATTTTTATAAGATGTTTACGACCATGCACAAAAAATGATTATTATTTGAAATTAGGCGAAACATGAATACGTTCTAAGAAATGTCAAAAAGAACTTCGTAATTGAAATAGAGTTTAATTCAATGTTTTATATAAAAAAAAAACGCATAGGTATATCTAAATAATAAAATATTGTTTTTTTTTCTGTGTAGATTTGTTGTTATTTATTTTTATTGCTTAGATGGGTGGACGAGCTCACATCCCACCTGATGTTAAGTGGTTACTGGAGCCCATAGACATCCGCAACGTAAATGCGCCACCCACTTTGAGAATAAGTTCTAAGGTCTCAATTATAGTTACAACGGCTGCCCTACCCTTCAAACCGAAACGCATTACTGCTTCACGGCAGAAATGGGCAGAGTGGTGGTACCCACCCGCACGGACTCACAAGAGGTCCTACCACCAGTAATTACGCAAATTATAATTTTTCGGGTTTGATTTTTTTTAAAACACGATGTTATTCCTTCACCGTGGAAGTCAATCGTGAACGTTTGTTAAGGACGTAGGTATTTCATTAGAAAAATTGGTACCCGCCTGCGGGATTCGAACACCGCTGCATCGCTACATACGAATGCACCGGACGTCTTATCCCTTAGGCCACGACGAATTGTCATTAAATAATTGTATTGAAAAAAACAGTATAGATACGCTACTTTATTATTACTTATGTTTAACTTTGACGTGCCATTCAAAGAATTGGGGCCCATTTAATACGATTAAAATAATTTTACATGTGAGAATTAATTAATTAACACTACTGTGTTTATTGTTTTTTATCATTGCCATTAATTTTCAACATGTCCCCAATGATGCATAATTCGTCGTCCAAATTAGTCAAACGAATTACTAAAATACGTAATAACAAATTTCAAAATGGCGCCATGTTAATGTCACGAAACTAGTGTCATTTTTTTTTTTAAAAACCCTTTTAAATTCATGTCTCTTGTTGTTATTTTTTTTTATTAAATTTTACCGTTTTCTTTTTTCATTTGAAAATAAACATCAGCTTAGTTTGTTTTGTTTTCTGAGGCGAAAGTCGATACGTCTATAAACGATTCAGATTAGTTCGAGTCATTTTTAGTGTGAATTTTCCGAAATGTTTTTACTACCATGGAAGGAGCTCGAGCGATACCAGAAAACAATCGGATGATTAGAATCGGAGGCGGAGATAGGAGAAATCGTGACATCACGAATTGGTAGTGCGGACTTACGCTACTTTTCGCATTAACACGTCATTACGGATCCTCCCGATCCATTAACGGTGCTTTTAGGTACCTCAAGCACCGGTCACCGTCCTCACCAAGTCCGTCGCTTGCGACGAAGGGCTCGACGAGTAAATTAACCCATAAACACAGCCCACTGAGTTTCTCACCGGATCTTCTTAGTGGGTCGCGTTTCCGATACGGCGGTAGATTCTGCGAAGCACTGCTCTTACTAGGACCTGTGTTAGCAACACCTCCGGTTTGAATCCCGTGTGCTCATCTGCACGTTAGGGTGAAGCTGAAATAGCCTCTCAAGACTATCATAGCATAGCAGCATAGCATATAGCATAAAAACCATGCGTCGTGATATATACGTTTTGATGTCTATACAATATTGTGTATATTACGTAAGGAGCTTAAAAAAATATGCGCCAAATTAGTGACAGTTATAAAAGTTGTTTTCGGTCAAAATAAACAATGATGTTATGTTTAAATTTGTTTTTTGCATAGTCATTTAAACGATATACGGCCGACCTTGTGTTGAGTGGTAAACGGGGCCCATGGACATCAACAACGTAAATGCCGCTGTCCAACTTGAGACATGAGTTCTAAATTCTACAGTACAACAGTTAGCTGCCCGACTTTTCTAACGTATTACTAGTTCGAGGGAGAAATAGGCCTCACCACCGATAATACTTAGTAGAAGACTTGTTATTTAATATCACAAATTAAATTCACTTATTTCTTTGTTAATTTAGAAAAAAAATTGTCTCGCGCATGGTCTGTAGGTCTGTAGGGATTTATTAAGTATTTTTTTCTCAATTGACGAATCTTAGATATAATTGAAAGTAATTTTACGGCTTCATTTCGCATTTTTAAATTACATTTAAACGCGAGATTAAACCGTAAAAGTATTTTTAATTATGTTTCGCGTGCCAAGCAGTTGTCATATTAACAAGAAAGTCGTTGCCTTTTTTCTTTTTTTGAAAATATTTTTAGAGCGCTACACGCAATGTAAAGCAAATCTTATTTGTCTTATATACATTACCGCTTCTGATGCACCTTTGTCTACGACATCCACGTTGTCTATGGGCACTAGGGGCTCCGCTCAAACGCATAGGTCGTAATTTACGTCGACTCGTTCGAGTTAATAAAAAAAAACCTCTCGCCCTATCTGTTGTCGTCTCTATCAGATATACCCGTTTATTACTAAAACTACCCTCGCTCGTATTAATTAAGAAATTAGCTCATTAACGTGAACACGTTAAAATCGCGAACCAATAAAATTACAAAGTATAATCATTTTAACCCTTTTACGGTTAAGATGGTTCATCATTGTTCACACCGTTGGGTAACTGTCGTTAGTATCTTGAAAATGGACGATCGAATCGAATTGAATATGCAATTTCGAAAAGGGCACATCTCTGAAAATGTAAAATGTTCAGGAAATTAAAAAAAAACTGATTATTTTCTAAAGCGGTGTGAAATTTAAAATATTAACTTTTGAGATATATTTTAGTGTTAATTAGCAATTGAAAATCACTGGAATTATTATAAAATGGGTGTAGGTACGTCTCAAAACTACATGTATATGAAAAAACGTATTTGACAAAATATGCGACATGTGCCTTTTTTGAAATTGCATATTCCGTCGGACGTCTTATCCTTTAGGCTACGACGACTCAAAATATTTAGCAATGCACCGGTGTTCGATTCCCACAGGCGGGTACCAATTCTCCTAATGAGATACGTACTTAACAAGTTCACGATTGACTTCCACGGTGAAGGAACAACATCGTGTAATAAAAATCAAACCCACAGAATTATAACTTGCGTAATTATTGGTAGTACATGATCATGTGTTATATTTTATTACAAAAATTGTTTTAATTTGCCTGTAGGATTCGAACGCTGGACCAGTTGCATTGCTCGCTATAATTACACCGGGCGTCTTATCATTTAGGCCACTACAACAATGTCGACTATTGTTTTTGGTTATACAGAAGATCCAAACAACATTCGGCTCGAAGGTTTAACATTTGTCGTTCTCTATATTAAGCCGCGTTAATTTGCATTTCAAAGTTACATTACGGTGTACAACGCGGCCTATTAGCATGCAAAGGGTTAGGGAGTTAGTGTGTAGTAAACTTTATAACATTCAGAGATAAGATCGGCAAGTGAACATCTGCTTGGATTGATGACGCGTTCTCAATTAATCTATTTATAACTGGAAACAGTTCGCGATGAACTCAAATGTAAATAAGCACTGTTGTTTAATTTGGTTCCTAAAATGATTTTTAGTCTTAATCAGTTCGGTGTATTTCGGTACGTTTGCAAGCGCCATGACCGCGGGTAGACTGCAAGTCGGATCCTCCCGATTCACTAACGCTGTTTTTAGGTACCCCAAGCACCGGTCATCGTTCTCGTCGAACCCGTCGCTTGCGACGAAGGGCTCGGCGAGTAAATCAGCCCACAGACACAGCCCACCGAGTTTCTCGCCGGATCTTCTCAGTGGGTCGCGTTTCCGATCCGGTGTTAGATTCTGCGAAGCACAGCTCTTGTTAAGGTTCGTGTTAGCAACAACGTTAGGTTTGAGCCCCACGAGCTCACCTAATAGTTCCGTGAATCGTGAATCTAAAATAGGTAGGAAAAAAAAAGACTGCAAGCTGTGAGGTAGAATGTTGGGAGCAAACAAATCTATCTACCCTCTTTCCAGTCTATTTTTTGGTGTTACCAATGAAACTCGAATTGACGGAATTTTTGTACGCGCCCTTACTTACGTAACAAGAGCCCGTAGATAATCACGTGAGCTTTTGACGCTTTATTAAGCTCTTCGATCCGCATTATTGGCAGGAGAATGCCTATCTATACGGGCTGTGTTACCACAGGTATAATAAGATAGAATAGGACGTAGAAATAGCTGATAATGTGACTTGAAAAGGCAGGGCTTGTAAACTGAGAAATAAGCTCTGCTACCCTTCCAACCATTTACATGGAGATTTACGGGCACACTGGAAGTTTATAATAGACTAGCGACTATTATAAACGCGATTTCTCCACTATTTAATAGATGTTATTATACATATAAACGTTCCTCTTCAATCACTTTATCTATTAAAAAAAACGCATCAAAATCCGTTGCGTAGTTTTAAAGATTTAAGCATACATAGGGATAGACAGATATAGGGACAGAGAAAGCGACTTTGTTTTATACTATGTAGTGATACTTCATGTTTTCACATAATCCAAAAAATATACAATTTAAATGATTATTTTCTTAGAAAAGTTAAAAATGACAATCAATAACCCGGTAACGTATATAATATAGTATATAGTATAGTGTATACCGTTACGATGGACCGACCAAATATAGGCAGCTCTAAATGGTCCAGTTAACTAGTGCACAAGAATGGCCGCGGTACGCGAGGAATGGTGACGTCTTGTGAAGCGCACCACCACCCGAAGTGATGACCACGACCACTCTGCCAAGAGTGCATCCGACTGAGAAGAAGAATGTATTTATGGCAAATACATCGATAAATTGTCGGGCTCTGGGTGATTGCTTGCGGTTACTCAATTTCAACAATTTTTAAGCATTGAACAATCTTTGAACGCTATTTTAACCTACTTTAAGACGCCCGATTGACTTTTAAATTCGCACACGCATCAAAGACCGGTAACGATACAATAATTTTATAATCTCTAATATCCTGACCGATGTCAACACGATAATATAACGACAAAATTAAGTGATATATTTTTTTTATTTTTTTATTGCTTAGGTTGGTGGACGAGCTCACACCTGGAGTTAAGTTACTGGAGCCCATAGACATCTACAACGTAAATGCGCCAACCACCTTGAGATATAAGTTCTAAGGTCTCAGTATAGTTACAACGGCTACAAACCGAAACGCATTACTGCTTCACGGCAGAAATAGGCGGGGTGGTGGTAACAAGAGGTTCTACCACCACCAGATAGTTCGATTTGCTATATAAATGTTTGTTTTTCTTGTTTTTAAACTAAGTATATTATTTCAATTGCTCGTATACACTTCGTGATCAATTAACGATAAATTCGATTTTCGTATTTCGATTTTCAATTTTTTTTTATGTTTACGTCTTAACAACAAATTAAAAGCTATTTTATGAACTGACGTAGGCGCGTCGAGCTTAAACATTGAATCGATAAAAAGTATCGTTTACGAATCGATAACGCGTCATCGATTCCGTGCAGCCGGCGGTTTGTTTGATTTTATCTGTGCCGATATCGTGTTACTACCTACCGCAATGTCATTATTAATCGGTGTTTAAAAAAATAAGGTATTTGTAAAAAAATAGTAATTTGTTTACGTAGGTATGTGCACAATAAGATGTTTATTCGGAGAACGTTCAGGGTAATTTAAAACGGTGTTACCAGTTTGAAAAATTCGCGTTCGAGGATAGTATTTTTTTAAAATACGCGGTCGAATACGAAGGTGTATATAATGATAATGCCGCGTTAATGAGATCTAATTATTTTTATTGCAAGTGTAGGCTGACTTGCATTAGACTTGATGGTGAAATAGTCACCGTTGCCCAAAGTCATCAGTGGTAGCTAGGTCGTTTCATAAATCTGTAATAACGGATTTACTAGTCTTCTTCGATTAACAATAGTAACGTCTTGAAATTGGGTCGCATGAAAGTTGAAGTTAGAAAGGCGCTATCTCGCCGTGCAGGCTCAAAGCACGCATTACCTCAGACATAATTTTGAGGCTTTTTGGCGGGAGCGCGAGGAATAAAGTTGTGTTATTTGTTTTATTTTGTCTATTTAGTGTTTCTTCAGATTTAAATGTGTAATAACGGTGGTTTATTAACTGTTTAGCATCTGTGAAAGTGCACAAATGTGGGAAAACGAAACAAAGCCGCTGGACGTAACTTCTCGGGATCCTCCAAAAAGTTCACTGAAAAAATCTCAGTAAATGACCACCATTTTACTGAGATTACATTTCATCCAATATTACCTTATCTCATTCCATTTAATTTCATCCCAGTTGATTAATGTCTCAAATTAATCATCTTCATTTCATTTCATCTCATTTCATTTCACTCCATATTATCATTTTTGTAAAAATAAGACATGACTTAAAGGTTTTAGTAAACAGGTCAATCAGGTCAGTCAGGAGTGGCCTAAGCTTATCAAAAAACCATTAAAATTTTTATTTTTTACTTTTTATGTGATCTTAGTTTCATCTCGGATTTGTTATCTTTAGTGGGAATGTCAGTCGACCGTAGCACAAAAAGCAAATACTAGTACTTACACTTAATTTTAAAGACACGAAAACTGTTGAGTGTTCGAAACGTTTGAAAGAATAAAATGACAATAGTAAACGCGAAATTAAACCGTTTTCCCGATTGTGATGAGACTTGGTACAATTGTTATTTGTATTTTAGGGAAGATTTATTTTATAGTTCAATCAACAGAGGACCGGTTCCATAGACACAGCTCACTGAGTTTCTCACCGGATTTTCTCAGTGGGTCGCGTTTCCGAACCGGTGGTAGATTCTGCGAAGCACTGCCCTTGCCAAGGGTCAGTGGTAGCAATTCTCATAGATTGAGTTCGTGAGCCGCCTATCCGTACACGCGCGTAGTTGGAATAGGTTTAACCTAATGTTTATCACAGCTGTATAGCATCTAGCTGTACCCGTCCGCTTCGCTGGGCATTTAAAATTCTCATTATAATTTCTCACCCCCACAAAGATTCTCATCATTAACGCCCCCGCAACTGGTATAGGGAGTCCAACACTCATATAAATATTAGCCTATCCATTAAATACATGTATTTTCTACATGGATACCAAGTTTCAAGTCAATCGGATGCACGGTTCAGTAGTTATAACGGAACATCTGCAAAAAACTGCTGTAGATTTATATATTACTATATAGATTGAGCGACAGTCATAGCGCAGCCGATTTGATTTTTTATTACACGATGTTATCTCTTCACAGTACAAGTTTCTAGAACATGAGTTAAGTACGTTAATTGTTGGAAAAATTGTCACCTGCTGCGATATTCGAACACCGGCACCATTGCATAGCTCGATACGAATGCACCGGCCGTCTTATCATTTAGGCCACTGCGACTACGAATTCCCTTCCTCATGTCATAAATGGAACGAATTAAGGGAGGGGTCATTGACCACGGCCATTGAGTTACCATTGCGTTTTAAAAAAAGAAGAAATTATTTTTCTAATGAATTACGTACTCAACAAATGTTCACAATTGACTTCCACGATGAAGGAATAACATCGTGTAATAAAAGTGAAACCCGCAAAATTATAATTTGCTTAATTACTGGTGGTAGGACCTCTTGTGAGTCCGCGCGGGTAGGTACCACCGCTCTGCCTATTTCTGCCGTGAAGCAGTAATACGTTTAGGTTTGAAGGGTGGGGCAGCCGTTGTAACTATGCTGAGATCTTAGAACTTATATCTCAAGGTGGGTGGCGCCAGTAACCAGTTAACACCAGGTGGGCTGTGAGCTCGTCCACCCACCTAAGCAATAAAAAAAAGCAAAAAAACGATTTGTTGAAATTTAACATTCTCATCATTCTCCTACCAGTCACCTGGGGTCGGTGCAACATGTTTTCTCCTTCCATACTCCTCTATCATTATGTCATCTATAATTGAATATCCAATTTAGAAAAGGGCACATATCGCATATTTTGTCAAATACGTTTTTTCTTATACATGTAGTTTTGAGGCTTACCTACACCGATTTTATAATAATTCCAGTAATTTTCAATTGCTAATTAACACCAAAATATATCTCAAAAGTTAATATTTTAAATTTTACACTGCTTTAGAAAATAATCAGTTTTTTTTTTATTTTCTGAACATTTTACATTTTCAGAGATGTGCCCTTTTCGAAATTGCATATTCAATTTAAAATAGATCCCAAAAAAAACAACTTCGTAGGTATACTATTAAAATTCAGAATGTTAAATTTCATTTCATTTCCTTGACACATCCAAATTATGTTTTTTTTTTTTATTGCTTAGATGTGTCGACGAGCTCACCTGGTGTTAAGTGGTTACTGGAGCCCATAGACATCTACAACGTAACTGCGCCACACACCTTGAGATATAAGTTCTAAGTTATCAGTATAGCTACAACGGCTGCCCCACCTTTCAAACCGAAACGCATTACTGCTTCACGGCAGAAATAGGCGGGGCGGTGGTACCTACCCATGCGGACTCACAAGAGGCCCTACCACCAGTAAAAAATGTGGAAGGCTTTAGAGTAAGAGGTAGATCTAAGAAGAAATGGATGGATTGCGTGAAAGACGATATGTGTAAGAGGGGAGTGAGAGAAGAAATGGTATATTATGAGTTAAGTAATGAAAGTTAAAGTAAATAATAGTAGCTAAGTACGCGGGAAGGTCTTAAACAGAATGCAACACATGTAATTTTATTTTAGAATACCTTTTTAACTACATAAAGTGTACGAATACAGAGTAGGTAGGTACTAGATAACATAGCGTTTCGAAATGCCCGTTTGCGCTTTGAACTAGGCAAAGCAAGCAAGTTAAATTGCAACAATAAAACGTGTTTATGTCCGTAGGAGCGGCCGGTCGGGTCGTCTTTAATTGTTTTGCAGCACGATTGTTGTATCCACTTATAAATACATTGTTGTGGCCTGATTAAAGGCGCGGCTTAATATCGAATTTTGTTTTGTTTTCCCGGTCTAGTCCCAAGGTCTTAGAACTTATCTCCCCTAAGAACTTATCTCAAGATGAGTGGCGCATTTACGTTGTAGATGTCTATGGGCTCCAGTAATTACTTAACACCAGGTGGGCTGTGAGCTCGTCCACCAAGCTAACCAATAAAAAAAATATAAAAAAAATGGGTCAGCTTTAGTCCGGTCTTCGGTATCAATCTGGGTAAGGTTGTAATCGTCTATATCCGCCTTTACCACATCCAACCAGCGTTGGGTCTAGGTACACCGGAATCTTGGACCTGGTACGTATCTGTGGCATTTTTTTCCGGCATAGCCTAGAGGCCTGCGGCTTATGCGGCCGCACCATCGGAGACGATTATCCTGCAGCATACTTTATAAGCACTATAGATTCTTATAGAACAAACAAATCTGTTCTCGAGCAACTTCGCATAGAAACGAGACTGTCGACCATTTGTTACCAGGAGATTCTTGGTTACTTTGGTCACATTGCTGGGCGGCCACAAGACAACTTTGAAAAATTTACTGTGGTGGGCAAGGTAGAAGGGAAAAGACCCGCCGGCTGGCCACTAAGCCGTCAGGTCAGATAACTGCGCTTACTGGACTCTATGTTGCGACAGAGAAGCCGAAAACCGAAGGATGGAAGCTGATGGTACAAAGAGCCACGAAGGGCTTTCAGGGACACGACCTGCAGCAATGAAGTATGCGACTAAGAAGAAGAAGAAGAAATTGATTCTTAATGAGTTTATGTTTTGGAATGTTTTCCGAGTGACTCGCTCACTGAGCCAGACTTGGTCTAGACTGAGTCGTCGCAATGAGTTAAGCGCTTAGGTAATTATAAAATGACTCGTGTTTGTTTATTTCGTGTAGACTGTCGGACATCGGAGACTTAGTGTCGCCCTACGAGACGATTCGCATTTATCACGAATTCTTACTTACGTATTCGATTATATCTATATATTGATACGTGAACCAAAAACTTTGTACCCCTTTTTACGAAAATTGCGCGAACGGAGGAGTATGAAATTTCTCACACTTATAGAGAATATAGAGAAGGAGTGGACAATGCTATTTTTTTTTTAAATAATGCATAAAAGATACTTTAAATCAATAAAGAAAACATTACACACACTACCATGTATTTGACACTACACATACATAAAAATATACTCTTTGTTTACTGTCAAATGGGAAACTTTTGTTATTGTTTAAAGTCTCTGGTCGAATTTAAAATATATTAATATTGTTTGTCTTTAATATTATTGATCTATAGTGCAGTTTTGGCGAATACTGTGATTATATTATCGAAATATAATAGTGTTTGACAATAGAACCATAATAATCTTTAAACTTATAATTTCGTTAATTATAGTCGAATCTCGACTACTGCGGGGCCACTAGTAGGACTTAGATGGCTGCACATTGTTTTGACATAATTTCGACAATATTTGAGGCCGTCAGCGCAAAAGTGGCCTAAGCTTATCATAGTTAGTGTATGGAGGCAGTTAGGTTTGAATTTTTATGAATTTGAATTTGAGTAAGCAAAAAAAAACAATCCGCGCAAAAATAATGCTTACAAAGCTATCTGTTATCAAAATCATATAATCAAAATCAAAAAATTTTTATTCAACATAAATGAAAGTACATACTTGTTGAACGTCAAAAGAACTACCGCCAATTCACAAGATCTAGCCTCCGTCCTGAGAAGAATTGGCAAGAAACTCAGCGGGAAATCTATCTACGGATGAAACTATGGGTAGGCTGGCTTTGCATAAAAAAAATTTATATTTTAAATTTATTCCAATATACGTCATATAAGCTAAAATATAAAAAAAAGTGGGTTAGGGCACTTTCGCGCTGATGGCCTCATTTAAGCTTCTTACTTTGCAAAAGATAGTTCGTATACAAAAGAGAAAAAAGCATATTTTTCATCTAGGTACATATTCTTAAACGATCATTCAAAACATTAATTCTTAAATATTATGTTTAGTTTCATATTTGTAACCTTAAATAAAAAGGTCTGATCAAATCGCGTGCTAGTCAGTCAATGCTGTTTATATTTATTACTAGCTGACCCGGCAGACTTCGTAGTGCCTCAAACGATAGATAAAAGACTGACGGGGGACACATCGAAGGAAAAACAAAATTGTTATTTTTTATTTAATTCCGAGAATTTTCATATTTATCTACCTTGTAAACCTTCTCTGGACTTCCACAAATAATTCAAGACCAAAATTAGCCAAATCGGTTCAGCCGTTCTCGAGTTTTAGCGGGACTAACGAGCAGCAATTCATTTTTATATATAGAGATTACGCAAGTCTTATTAACCGCAATTAGAATTAGTCCTCTGTTAGAAACTTTACAAGAAAAACTGTTGGTGATACCCTACTAATATAAACACCATCCTGTATTTGTTGTTCAATAACTTAAGCCGTTTCTTTATTATTGCTTAGATAGATGGATGGGCTCACGGCCCACCTGGTGTTAAGTGGTTACCGAAGCCCATAGACATTGACAACGTAAATGACGCCACGCAACTTGAGACATGAGTTCTAAAGTCTCAGTTTTACAATACAACGGTTGTCTTACCTTTCAAACCGAAACGCATTACTGCTTCACGACAAAAATAGGCGGGGTGGTGGTACCTACCCGTGCGGATTCACAAGACGTCCTACCACCAGTAAAAGCGTGTGGTAAAACTTTTTAACCAGGTATTTTTTTTTGTTTATTTTTTTTATTTAATACTCTCTTCATAAACCGGTGGAAAGCGAAGCGAATATGGTGCAGTTTCATAAATAAATAGTTTAATTGAGGAAGCACACGTCAAATATTATTTTAATTACTTTCATAACACACTTGCTTATCATACATCGCTATGGAGTCGGACGTGCGCGTAAAAATCGAGGTTTTATCGACGGGGTCGCGACAAATCGCCCATCAACTATACATTTCCGTTAATTAAATATACTTATATAAAAATGAATTGCTGTTCGTTAGTCTCGCTAAAACTTGAGAACGGCTGGACCGATTTGGCTAATTTTGGTCTTGAATTATTTGTGGAAGTCCGGAGAAAGTTTAAAAGATAAATATGAAAGTGCTCAGAATTAAATAAAAATATAATAAAAAATTTGTTTCTCTTTTAATGTGTCCCCCGTCGGATGGATTCCTTTTGTTTGTTTTAAGTTTATTTTATACAAATGTTTAGGTATTTTATTTATCGATTGAGGCACTACGAAGTCTGCCGGGTCAGCTAGTTAAATATAAAATTTTATCTACTTTACTGATGGTAGGACCTCTTGTGAGTCCGCACGGGTAGGTACCACCACGCTGCCTATTTCTGCCGTGAAGCAGTAATGCGTTTCAGTTTGCAGTACGCGGCAGTCGTTGTACTGTAAAAACTGAGACCTTAGAACTCATATTTCGTCATGGGTGGCAGCATTTACGTTATAGATGTCTACGGGCTCCAGTAACCATTTATCATCGGGCGGGCCGTGAGCTCGTCCACCCACCTAAGCAATAAAAAAACACACACACGCGAGATTAAATCGTATAAACATATTTAATTACATTCCGTATTATTTATTACGTATGATCATCGCATTGTCACTGTTACAGGCAAAATTTTAAATTGAAAAATACAGATAATGTGAACATCGACCACAAAATGAAACGGTGGCTAGCGTTTATCGTAACACGATGATCAGTGTCGACCGACATTGCCAATGGCTGTTTTAAAATCTATGTTGTTTGCGTTTGCGGGCTGAGCTTTTATGAATTTATTAACAAGGGCCGAATCAATGAGTTAGGTTGCGAAAAGTCCTATCTAGGTCCTATGCTAGAGAAACGAATTAGTTAATAAGCCACAGTTGTTACACATTTAAACCTGAATCACTAAATTGATTTAAATGGTTGACTGGTAGAGAATGCCTCGGGCATTAAGTCCGCCACCGTACCGGTCACCGTCCTCGTCGAACCCGTCGCTTGCGACGAAGGGCTCGACGAGCGAACTAACCCATAGACACAGCCCACTGAGTTTCTCGCCGGATCTTCTCAGTGGGTCGCGTTTCCGATCCGGTGGTAGATTCTGCGAAGCACTGCTCTTGCTAGGGTCAGTGTTAGCAACTCTCCGGTTGAGCCCCGCGAGCTCACCTACAAACGTTAGGGTGAAGCTGAAATAGCCTCTCAAGGCTATCAGCATAGGTAGGATAAAAAAAGTCCGCCATTGTACTTCTGTGCATTAAGTTAAACAAATAAATTAGCAAAACCAATTCACACAAGTCCGTTCCTCACATCCCTTCAAAAACTCCTTGAATAACACTTCGATCTCATTTCCCAATGTTGAGTTACAAATAAAACCCAGTAAACACGCATTAATAGTGCCGACCGCAAAAAATCTTTCGAATCTATTTACAAAATCCCGTATAACGTCTAAGACGGTTAATATTATTTATAATTCAGTACATTAAAGTGCTTTATTGTTCTAAGGCTTATTTAGGGGTGTCCCAGGGGCATTAAGCTAATATTAGGAGGGTTCCGCCTACCCTTATTGCCTACGCTCTGAATTATAAATAAAGAATCATTCGGTTTCTAAATCTTCAGGATTTTTTTCTTATACCTTAAGTAATCGTATTTTCGAATTGACTTGAAAAAAATATCTATTATAAGGTTGTTGTTTTTTGTAATAATAAAGCTTATTGTGATGAACACTCAGCTCGGTAATAAGGTTTATCCTCTGAGACCAGATACAGTTCAGAGTGTTTAAAAGTTTTATTTTAAGCAGACGAAACTCAAGCCTTTGCCTAATGCTATATCTATACTAGAACCCATAGACATCAAAACATGAATGTTGCCATGCCTCTGAAATTGTGTTGCCCAAACCAAATTTTTTAAATACGAGCTTATGTCATATTTACGAATAACTTATCCGATGTCGGAAACACCGTGTAAGAGAAAACTATAATTTTTCTAATCAGCTATGCATTTGAGACGCTGACCTCAAGTCTAATGTATCTGCTTGTTGAATGTTTTTCTAATGTTAATTGTGTTTTGGTGTGCAATAAAATATGTTTTCTCTCTCTCTCTCTCTCTCTCTCTCTCTCTCTCTCTCTCTCTCTCTCTCGCTCTCTCTCTTTTAACCAAATAGAGTCCTTAAATGTGTTTCCTATCTTCAGTATAACAATTAAATCTATCGCAGGTTCTCGTACAATGAAGATTTGAGCTCCACAATGGATTCGCCGGTGTCCTCTCAAGACGAACGCGACATAGAGGTCAACGTGGTCTCCGGAGCGAGCACGCCCGACATCACCTCCTCCCCAACAAGAGAACAGAAGAGTCCTTATTACGAGCTAAAGAAGGACAAAGAAGAGAAGGCTACCGGGAGTGCTCCGTACACCAGTTTTTCCATTAGTTCGATCTTGAACCGTTCCGAGCCTAGAAGGGAATCGAATGTTCTGGAATCGGCACTGGCTGCTCATCATTTTGGGAACGCCAATGACGCTATGCTATCTAGGTAAGTAAGTTGTATATTTAATTAGCGACCCGCCCTTGCTTCGCTTCGGGAACTGTAATTTTTGACGAGCTGACCTGGCATACTTCGTAGTGCCTCAATCGATAAATAAAAGACCTAAACTTTTGTATAAAACTAAACTTAAAACAAACAAAAGGAATCCGTCCGTCGGGAGACACATCAAAGGAAAAACCAAAATTGTTATTTAAATTTAATTCCGAGCATTTTCATATTTATCTACCTTTTAAACCTTCTCTGGACTTCCACAAATAATTCAAGACCAAAATTAGCCAAATCGGTTCGGCCGTTCTCGAGTTTTAGCGAGACTAACCAACAGCAATTCATTCTTATATATTATATAATATTAGATAGATACGTCGCGATATTGAAAATCGCTATTTTAGTTCGCGTACCTTTAAAACGGGTGTCTTATCATCATCGCTTTATCTTACTAGTATTATAAATGTGAAAGTTTGTAAGAATGGATGTATGTTTGTTACTCTTTCACGCAAAAATTATTGGATGGATTTTTAAGGTATTACCGCAAAAATAATGCATCATTTGTTTTAAATTTATTTTATACAAAAGTTTACGTCTTTTATTTATCGATTGAGGCACCAGTCTGCCGGGTCAGCTAGTTAAAAATAAAAGTTTTTTAAAAGCTAAATTTGCCGACGTAAATGATTATCCGGTTCGCAGTCCATTGCTCGTCCACTTGAGGTAACCGTTGCGGTGGAATAATGTCCGGAATCGATCGGCTACGACCGCACCGCCCGCCCATTAGTTCAACTTAATCTATGCTGCCTTTACTTAGACGCTATCGCTTGAAGGCGAACCACTGGGTCATTTCCTTGTACTGATTCACTTGAATGCGAGTCACTATTAAGATGAGCGTTGTTCGAGATTGTTTGGACGAAAGAAGACTTCCAAAATTAAAATTTAATAATTTTTAGGTAAGGTCTAAGTTTCAAAGACTATGCGTGGCTGTTGTCATCATTCTCCTGCCCTTCTCCCAGTCACGTGTGACCGGCGCAACATGTTTTCTCCTTCCATACTCCTCTATCATATACCATTTCTTCGCTCACTTCTTTCTTACACATATCGTCTTTCACGCAATTCATCCATTTTTTCTTAGATCTACCTCTTCCTCTCCAGCGTGGCTATTGTTGTAATGCTTCAAATAGGACTGCATAACGGGTTCGCGGTAGAAATAGGCAAAAAATGTTACGTATGTACCCGTCTGCGGGATTCGAAAACCGGAACAGCCGCATCGCTCGATACGAATGCACCGGGTGTCTTATCATTTAGATTACGACGACTTCGACATATCTTATGTACGAGAAATGGTCTCAGCTAATGTAGTACATAACTACATGATAATAATGATTATGGTTGCGGAAACCGAGGACCTGTTATGGGCTCTTTGTTTCTCGGTTTTTTTATTTTTATTGCTTTGCTTTTCTGGGTGGACAGACTCACAGCCCACCTGGTTACTGGAGCACATAGAGATCTACAACGTAAATGCGCCACCCACTTTGAGATATAAGTTCTAAGGTCTCAAGTATAGTTACAACGGC
The DNA here is from genome assembly GCF_003987935.1 of Bombyx mandarina. The sequence continues at coordinate 1,956,156 of NW_021011499.1, read as the reverse complement.
TGCCCCACCCTTCAAACCGAAACGCATTACTGCTTCACGGCAGAAATAGGCAGGGTGGTGGTACTTACCCGTCCGGACTCACAAGAGATTCTACCACCAGTCGTTTAGCCATTACTATACTTTGCATCGTTTGTCTTCCAGATAAACGAATTATATTTGGGGCATTATCTAAAAGCGCTCTGTTTCTCACATTCAGCACTAGTTACAGCAACTGGTATTTATTAGTGCTTTATTATAATGTGAATGTAAGCGCAGCACCATAAAGAGATCGCTTTAAGCCCAGCCTCACTAACTATGTAATGAAACTTTGTGGTAATATTCATCAAGCTATCAGCCGCTCGTGAAACTTGAGCTTTCGTTTGTTCTTCACTAAAGTTTCAACTTCGTTATCAAGCATAATAGATTTCCATTTTATACGACCTGTATTGAATGAGGTATAGCGAAAAGTATACTTATGAAACAGGCAAAAAACCCACCTTAATTACAAGTCGAATTCTTATATAATTTATATACTTTTTATCGTACTCAGGACAAAAGGTCAAAGTATTTACGTATTGTATTATTAACAGTCTTTGATACGCGTGGAATTTTTCAAGTTGCTCGTCTTGAAACTCGAGAAACATACGTTGAAATATTTAGCTGCATACTAGTGTTAGGGCGTTATGTGAGTTCACACGGGTAGGTACCACCACCCTGGTCATTTCTGCCGTGAAGCAGTAATGCCTTCCATTTTGAAGGGCAGGGCAGCCGCTGTACTATAGAACTGAGACTTGGAACTCATGTCTCAAGTTGGGTGACCTCATTCACGATATGGGCTTCGGTAGCCAAATACCAGCAGGTGGGTAGTGGATTCTCCAGCCCATTTCCTCTCCTCCTACTCGCTTCGGTTTCCTCAATGCCGAGAATCGTGACCAGCTACTCGCAACAATATTTTTTTGTGAATCACTCTACACCCTTTGCTCATATCTGCCGCCGAGTGTAGAGCATCGTGAACTGTGGTGTCGTGAGTAGTGCGGATCTGGTCAGTCCAATGCATCGGACCTCTACCTCGTGGTTTTTTCCAGCCACTTTACCAGTCACCATCATCTTCTCCAAGTTGCCGTCAACATTTCTGGCAATGTGGCCAAAGTATTCCAAAACCCTACGTACGCAGATGGTAGAAAATCTTCAGCCCAAACAATAAAAAAACATAGAAATAATCGAAAAATTCAAGCTAATAAAACCGTCTTAAAAAGGCAATCGCAAGGCTCAGACCATTATAGCGCATCTACAGGGTGAAATAAAGATATTTATCGTGGTATAAATAGGCAGGTAGACTTACTAACACTAGCTCATAAAATATATATAGCTAATATATCTTTCCTGTAGGTTTTTTTTCCAGTTTTCGCGCGTCGTGGATCTAAATAAATTAGTGGTCCCGCAGTAGTCGAAATTCGACTATAATTAATTGAAATTGTAAATTTGTACACTACTATGATTCCATTTTTAAAGACTATTATACTTCTTTAAAATACACTATGGAAAAATATTAATAAAGACAAACACTATTTAATCTATTCTCAATTTGACCACAGACGTCAAGAACAAAAGTTTGACAATAAATAGTATGCATACGTGTGTGCGTCAAATACATGGTATGTAGTGTGTGAAATGTTTTCTTTATTGGTTTAATGTATCTTTTATGCATTATTTAAAAAAAATATTAGCATTGTGCACTTCTTCTCTATATTCTCTATAAGTGTGGAAAATTTTATACTCCTCCGTCTGCGCAATTTTCGTAAAAAGGGATACAAAGTTTTTCCTTCACGTATTAATATATAAATGTACTTTTACTTTATTATAGTTGTTATATTATTTCTGACATATCGAATACTTCCCTGTGTTCGCGTTGGTAGACATTTTAAATGTTGATCCAAATGTTAGTTCTCAGTTAGCTTAATATAACGACGATAAAAAAGTTACTTTAAATGTATGTATTTAAAGGTTAGCATTAACGGTTTTATTTAGACGTATAATAATTGAAAAAATCGCGTTAATTTTCCGCATCGACTACCTTCTATTCTACGCAAAATAAACTAAAAGATGAACGGGAAAAGACCGCGAAAATCCAACGAATCCCTGAGCAACGTCGAGTCTATCCGTTTAATGCCGGGAGAAACATCATTACCCGTCTAATCAGGCGGGACAGTCGCTGAAACCCTCTTATCTGTCCTACAAGGGGCATAAACGGCCGTAAATGGGGTAAACTAGTGGTGTACGGTAACAAATTAGGGTGTATTCTGTGGAGTTGTTTGACATGACGCTTCGACGGTTTTCGGGCGGCCTTTGTTAGATCCGTTTGTTTTTATTCTCTTGTTTGTTATATCAGTTTTTTTTTTAAATTCAGCTTTGTACACGGTTTCTGGGCTCGATGTGTTTTTAAATGGACGTTACGCTTATGCAGTCTTAATCTATTAGTTGCATTGAAATATCGGCTTAAATAACGACTTTTTTACCCTACCTATGCTGATAGCCTTGAGAGGCTATTTCAGCTTCTCCTTGATGTGTAGGTGAGCTCACGTGGCTCTAACCGGGAGTGTTGCTAACACTGGCCCTAGAAAGAGTAGTGCTTCGTAGAATCTACCACCGGATCGGAAACACGACCCACTGAGAAGATCTGGCGGGAAACTCAGTGGGCTGTGTCTATGGGTTAATTCACTCGGCGAGCCCTTCGTCGCAAGCGACGGGTTCGACGAGGACGGTGACCGGTGCTTGTGGTACTTAAAAGTACCGTTAATGGATCGGGAGGATCTCTAGGCCACGACAACTTCAAGTTCTTCGAGTTCTGTTACAAGTACCTCTCAGTGTCATGTCGTACCTATATATTTTCCATTGATGGACTAAATATTTCCATTTGAAATTGTATATGCGTCATTTAGATTTAATTTTATTGAAAATTAAAAAGATTCAAGTTTCAAAAAAAACAAATACTTCTGGGCTTTCGTAAAAGAATTAAATTTTTTGAGAAAACAGACTGATATAATTACTAAATAATTAACTAATCACTGAATAATTCACTAGTAATATTAAAATAACTTACTTTTAACAATAACAAAACCCCCGCTGATCTAAATGCTAACTGAAAAACATAATTACGTAATTTATTAATAACTTTCAATATTAAACACCGAACAGAATTAATTCATTATGATTAAAATTTTAACAAATGTTTTCAGACTTTGTTAAACATCTTCCAACATCGCGCGACATTTTGTTTGGCTGTAAACGATCTGTCATTCTGTCCGCCATTTTGCGTTACTTAACTTTTTTTTTTCTCGTCTTTAACAGGCTCAGCTCCTTTCGAGCCAGGGGCGTGATTTAGTAACTTTAGAATGAAAAGTTAATTTGTGTTTTTTTTCTTCCTCGTTACTCTGAGCTTATCTTACAGATTAGTTACATTGCTTTAATTTATATTTAAGCGGACGTTGACGTCAGATGAATTTTCACTCAGTAAACTAAACTTGTTCTTGTCGTGATTATAATCAGTTTCGCGTTTTTTTTTAAATACACTCCTTCATCTTTGGTCCTCTTTGTATAATGGCGAAAAATTTAGGTACTAAGACCTCAAAGAAATTTTTGGAACATCTAGAGATGGGAAGATATGTTATTCCTCCACTTTTTTGCAACTTTAACGATAAAAAATGCATAATAAGCTACCGATTGCACATTTTAATTTTTAGAAACACTCAATCGCCAAACTAAATCAATGTATTTTTGTATATACATGAAAATTAAGTTGCTTAATTATTATAGGCTACTTGTTTCATTAATTTATTTGTGTGCATATATTTACTACTTCAATTGTATTATTTACATTTTCGCTCCAATTATTAACAGGAAATATTATGCTAAATAATGTATCTTTAAAACAGATTACACATTCTTTAAGACAGACATTATTTGGTTAGTATTCATGACACTTTATATATAAGTATTTTGGGAGCATTAATTACCTATTGTTGCTTCAAATAGGTAACTTTAATGACCGGAATATAAAATTTCAATACCTACTTTTTTCTTTTTTTTTTTTTTATTGCTCACTACTTCGTTTTTATTAATTTAATTTTCCTTTAACTACGGCTGTAGTAAATGCACGTCGGAGAGAATTTATCTTGAGATATTCAAATATGCATAATAATATGTAGATACATACTCCACCTTCTTTACGAACACTTAGGGTCCATATTTCTAAACGCCCACAAGAAATATCAGTTTACAACACTTCTTTTGCAAAATAAATTATATATTACCTAACTAAAGCGTTAATATGGCTTTACAAAAATCTAATATCTACATAGAAAATTAAAATTAGCCACTTCTAAAGTAAGACACAGTTGAAGATGATAACTTTTTTGTTGCAATTTATTTATTTTTATTATTTTTATGAACAAAAATAGTTTGGTAACAAAACACCTTTGCTTTTATATATATCGAAAAAAAAAATCCCCTGTGTATCCATAGACTAAAGATTTACGTCGTAAAAACGTTACAGCAGGGGTTGTAAAGGTAAGTTTGATCCCTCAAAAAGAGGGGTGAACTTTACCCTCAGATCAGGGGTAGGTCGTAAATAAGTCACAAAACACATAATGTTGGATCAGTTTGGGTGTTCCCATACACTCGGATTTATAAGGAATGTGGTAAATGAAAATATCTGTGCCGATTTTGTAATATTGCAAATGATATTTTTTAAAGATTAGGAATGTTTATTTTCTTTTGTACTCCATATTGACATTGGTGCAAGAGCAGACTTATAAATGTATTTTTTTGTTATTATATTGAATATAGAATATAGCCAAGCTTCTTCTTTTTTTATCAAGTACCTATGGCAGTTGGATTCTTGCATGCCATTGTTGCCAGTATGTAATTGTAGTGTAACTATACTGAGACCTTAGAACTTATCTCAAGGTGGGTGGCGCATTTACGTTGTCGATGTCTATGGGCTCCGGTAACCACTTAACACCAAGTGGTCTGTGAGCTCGTCCACCCATATAAGCAATAAAAAAAAAATACAATTTTATTTGAGTTCCCATAACCATTTAACGCTAAGGTTGTAAAGTAGTAAGGTCTATATGAAAAAAAAATCATACCCTACAAATAAGACTGTGTTACGCCAATGCGACGCCCTTATAAATGTAAAGAAATACATTCTGTAACCGATTGAGTAATTGCTAATAATACTAAAGAGATGCACGGATCCGCCTTGAATCTCAGGCTGGGGGACTCGCAACCCGGACTTCGCCTTCGTTTATATAAATAATTTTCAAACCATTTAGTTTGGCGCAAGTGACAAGCGAATTGTTACTTAAGGGTCCTTCGTAAAAATATTTTTTTAATTTTTTTATTGCTTAGATGGGTGGACGAGCTCACAGCCCACCTGGGTTAAATGGTTACTGGAGCCCATAGACATATACGACGTAAATACGTCACCCACATTGAGATATAAGTTCTAAGGTCTCAAGTATAGTTACAACGGCTACCCCACCCTTCAAGCTGAAACGCATTACTGCTGCAAGGCACATCTAATTTGAGTCACCTAATTGATATTAATTTTTGCATTTGTATCTATAAATATTATGTATGTAACATTATACCTACCAAGGTTCATTCATCTCTGCACTCCCCTAAGGTAGACTGTCAGAGAATGCCTATAGCATTAAGTACGCCTTTGTACTGTCAAGTATAGAAAGTTATAAATAAATAAAAAATCTTAGTCGCTTTTTGTTTTGAGGGAGAGAGATTGAATATAAGTAAATAAATAAATAAATAACAAAGCCCTTTATTCCATGCAATTAATACATTTTCTTATTTTATTTTTAAAGATATATATGTTAATATTTTAATTACTATATGCACGGACCCCTCAGGTTAAGACCTCCTCTAAAAATTTCCATTTTGTTTTGTCTCCGGCGACATAAATTCAGTGTCCAGTGAAAGTACAATCGTGCAATAGCCAGTCTTATCGCTAAAAGCGATCTCTTCCAGACAACCGTTTTATCTAGAGAGAAACCGAGAAATTTTGAAAAAGACACAGTACGTATTAGTGGAGCCTAATATCATTTACAATACTTAGAGTGGTCTATTATGATTGACCAAACCTTTACGGACATTATTCAAGAAAATACATATCGAGGGGCGGATAGCTATTTAAGTGACATTTCCATTAATACGCGACATTTATCTTTGTAATTAAAGGTTCGTTTTAGTTGTTATTAACATCGACAGTTTGATATTTTTAATTAAGTTACTCTATCCAAATAGTTGAAGAAGTTTTTTGTTATGATATTTTTCCAAAATTTAACCTATAAATGGCACTCCTTTAAAGTTGTAATAATGTCGCTAAAATCAAATGGCTCTTTACCCCTCGATATCACTACATAGTATAAAACAAAGTCGCTTTCTCTATCCCTATGTGTACTTAAATCTGTAAAACTACTAAACGGATTTTGATGCGGTTTTTTTAATAGATAGAGTGATTGAAGAGGAAGGTTTATATGTATAATAACATCAACATTAAATAGTGGAGAAATCAATAATAAATTACAGTTTCCGAAGCGAAGCGAGGGCGGGTCGCTAGTATATGAAATCACTATAGCAATGTACTTTAATACACGATATAAATCAACAGAATGGAAATGGTAAAGCATGTACAAACAAACAACACTAAGCAGATAGATGATGTTCCTTCGTCATTTTTTCTTCAACCAGTATTATAACTATCTTTAACTTTTAAGTCGAGTTGACGCTTTTGTTCAGCTAATAGCCGAGTTTGCGGTTTGCCATTAACTCACTAACAAAGCTTACAGACCGAAATGAAGTATTGCTTAATCTTTACCGTTTCAAATTGAGCTTAATTTTCGTTTGATCTAACTCTTGTTTTGGGTCTCAAAAAGCCTATACTAATTACATACGGACATGTTTAAAGTAACGTATGTATTTGCTTAAATAGTACCAAATTAAGAACACAGATGGCGCTGTTTTGTTAAGTATAATTCTTATCACTTACACCACACTCCAATGTGTTCGTACGAGGGTGAAATAGGCACTTATCGGTTTAGAAGATTTTACTTGAGTGCTCTTGATGTGAGCTGATGGAATGTTTGGCTTTCCGGGGGTAGTCGGGTGTTACAAGTAGACTTAAAAAACAAGGACCTGACGTGATTCGAATTCGTGTGGGTTTTTTTTATAAGTCGATTTTGATTTTGATTAAACATCACGTTGAGATGTAAATCTGTGGTATTTTATGAATTGCTGATGATAGAGTTGTCTCTCTCTTATTTTGGATTTATTAAAGTGTCTCTTGTATTTTATTCTTTAGTAGCGACATTGGGTTTGTTGATGAAACAGTCGACTCTTAGCTCAGCCTGTGTGTAGAATACGCTAAATTTTACGAATGATCGGACTGCAATTCAAAAATCTTGCTCCAAAGACATATCCGTTTCAAATTCCAACAAATAATTGAACGTAGAATTTCTTTTCGATACTCTCAAAGCCCGTTCACGACGGTGTCATCTCAAGGAAAAATAGTATAAAGTCTTCTCTTAAAACGAGAATGCCCTATCTGAACTAACAAAAGGCTCCCGCGTCGCTTGCACGGACAACAGATACAAGTAAACACTTTAAACCGTGAAAGACTGCACAAACGGCATTATTAGTAACAAGTGAAAAGTGTCAGGCGACGCGCTACGGCGCCGCAGCAAAAAGATATCCACGAGCGTCGCGCATCGATTTTTATAACCCCTGAGGGAGGCGGGGTCACGGCGCGGGCCAATCACGGCGCGGTGAGCCGACCAATCACGCCGCGGCTTCTTGCCGTTCCGATTTCAAACGTGTAATGGAATTTGCGCCCGGGAACTTCTCGCGGATTACCCGGCCAATGTAGAGTGGTAATACGACGCTTTAGTACCTTTATTGATTTTCGTCGGTTACTTTTTGAAAGGGTAATTATTGTGCTTGTTTTTTTTTTTCGGGTTTCGATTCACGCCCGAGGCCACGGAGTTTGCTAATGAATTGGCTGTTCGTTACAAACATATTTTTCTTTTCATTTAAGTTTTGATTGGATCCTTACATTGAGCCCATTAGCTTAGTTGTTTAGTAGCAACTTGTTTTACATCTATGTATTAATACGTGAAGCAAAAACTTTGTATCCCTTTTTACGAAAATTGCGCGGACGGAGGAGTATGAAATTTTCCACACTTATAGACAACATAGAGAAGAAGTGCACAATGCTAATATTTTTTTAAATAATGCATAAAAGATACATTAAATCAATAAAGAAAACATTACACACACTACATACCATGTATTTGACGCACACACGCATGCATACTATTTATTGTCAAAGTTTTGCTCTTGACGTCTGTGGTCGAATTGAGAATAGATTAAATATTGTTTGTCGTTGTTAATATTTTATATAGTGTAGTCTTGGCGAAATTTGTGATTATAGAAGTATAAAATACAATCATCATAATGTACAAACCTACAATTCCAATTAATTATAGTCGAATTTCGACTACTGCGGGACCTCTAGTACAATGAAGTCGTCGTGGCCTAATGGATAAGGGCCTTGCCACAGCTACTGGCGGTGCGTTTTGCGGTGCGTTGCGAGGCGCGGCGGGCGGTGTGACTTGTGGGGGTATGCCACAGCTCGACTAGTTGCGACGGCGGCGGCGTCAGAGGTGCACGTATTTAGAAAGCCCTATCAAATTTCCCTTTCAAAAGTGGCACGATATTACCTTGAAATAAGTGCGTTCTTAGCTGAAGATATTATTCAATTAAGAATAGGAGCGCACCCAGTTAGAAAAAGAGAGGACTTGGCGAATTTCACCCTATTTATTAGGTATTCTATTAGGAATATTAGGAATATAAGAACTATCCCGATAAATAGATTATTAATAGATTCAACCTTCACAGAGATTACCAGGTTCAAATCTCAATTTACCATACGTGTTAATTGCTGATAAAGCCTATCCTCTTAAAAATTATTTGATGCGCCCATATCCACCGGGTAGTTTAAATGCGGACCAAATAATTTTCGACAAAATATTAGCCCGGGCAAGTGTCACAATTCAGTACGCGTTTGGTATTCTAACTAATAAATTTCGTATTTTTACGAAAAGTGTAAAGGCAAACAAAAAGCACGCGAGTTTGATTATAAAGGTTTCGTGCCTTAAAAGAAAGTGATGGAGACAGAGATGCAGATTTTCAGCAGTTTGTTTCCCAGTTTGGAGACTCCAATATTCACAATAGCGTACGCAGATCAAGACGGAATAATCGAGCAACGGTTCAAGCATCTAGAATACGAAATCAATTCAAATTTCAAATTTTATTTCAATAATCCTATCCAAGAGTATCTAGGAAACCATTAGTACCAGAAAATAGTTGTTTTATTTCGTCCCACATTTTTTTTATAACATGCCTATATTTATGATGTGGATGTTTTAACATCCATATTTCTGGTCTACTCAGTATTTCACTAATGAATTGTTCCACATCCATTATATTTTATTAGCTCAACGCGCGGTAAAAACAAAATGATTTGTTTCGGTCGCGCGATGCCTCAATGCGTCCACCGACACCGCCGCGAGCGCCGCACAGTGGGTCGATACTATGATTTTAGTGACTTAGGCACCAACTTTGTTTTTTTACATTTTTCTTTATGTAGATAGATAGAGCTCGTTAATCTAAATAATAATTGTTTTAGGCAAAAATTACAAAAACTTTATAGTTTGGTCAGAAAAATATGTTTTGTGATTTTTTTGTATGGAGCGGGTCACATTAAATTAAATTCCTGCTAAGTACCGCGAGGTCCCGCTTTGAAACTTTATTTTCCTTACACCTTGTCTAGTCTACTATCATTTGATGCTATGAACATGTGCATAAAGTTGCAACTCTGCCAAATAAATGGATTGAAAAAAATGAATAAATACATAGAATAAAAACCTTTATATTTTTTTTCGTAAGTGCTTTTAAGTTAAATTTGATATGGATTAGTAAGTAAAAGCACGTAATGATACACAGAATTACATAATACCTAACAACAATACATTTAGTAGGTCTCTAATTAAGCAATCTCTCTAATTATTAGGATAGTTAACATTATTTAATGAGGATAGCTAGTTAAGCAGCCATTACTGGGTAAATATAGTAAATATTTGTTAGTCTCTAGAAGTATAAAGTGACCATGTTTATTATATACTAACTAGTGTTCGTTTATTCGTACTACTACTAACATCTCGTGATTGTCGTTGTGATCTTCCTTTTTCCGTTATAATGAATAATTTTGTTAACAATTTAGAATTATTTATGATTTTATGAGAGCAACTATAGTCGCTGTCTGATAATAAAAAACTCTTTCAATTCCTACAAAATCAAATAAACGTGACCGAAGAGAAAAGTATTGAGCTCCAAAAATTCTATACGCACTTTTGTTCAAATATAAGTGCAATATGAAAACGAAGTAGTCGCATGTTAGCACAGTTTATAAGAAAAAAATGTGATTGGTTAGAAGGTGCAATGAAATGGCCCGTAGGAATGATACCTGAAGCTATCAACACTGCACAGGAAAGGCTCGAGATTTCTAATACTGAAGATGTTGAAAATGTACCACCCTCATATGTACTACAGAAGCCTCGACATCTACTTTTACACCTCGAAAACCTTTTGAAGAATTCGGATCCAGGCACAAACGAAGACGCATTGAACAAATTTACCAATCGCTTTCGTTATCCCCGAATGAAATGAAAGCTACTACAATTGCTAGTTTGAGATACACTGGAAATGAAGATGTAGGAGAAATATGAACCACTTGTCAAATCACCCCGAAGATCTAGAAAAAGTTAAGGAGTGTTTAAGTACAAGTAAAGTGAAAAGTAGTACATATTCTCCCGATAAGGCACTATTAGTTTCACTTAAATTAAGTAAGTGGCAGTATATAAACCTAAGAGAAGCAGCAAGTGAAAATGGGTCTGATTTATACCCTTCTTAATATAAAATTAAGCAAGAAAAGNTACATTTGTTTCACTCGCACATCGTGCAGCTCGTCGCCGCCAGATGTCACGCGCCTCTCACCGCGCCTCGCAACGCACCGCAAAACGCACCGCCAGTAGCTGTGGCATACTTCATAGGTTGTCTACCATTTGTTTTCGCCGCTCCCGCTTGCCGCGCCTCACGACGCACCGCAATTCGCACCGCTCTCGGCTGTGGCCAAGGGGTAAGACGTCCGGTGCATTCGTGTTGAGCGATGCACCGGTGTTCGAATCTCAGGCAGGTACCAATTTTTCTAATGAAATACGTACTCAACAAATGTTCACGATAGATTTCCACGGTGAAGGAATAACATCGTGTAATAAAAATCAAACCCGCAAAAATTTTAATTTGCGTAATTACTGGTGGTAGGACCTCTTGTGAGTCCGCGCGGGTGGGTACCACCACTCTGCCTATTTCTGCCGTGAAGCAGTAATGCGTTTCGCTTTGAAGGGTGCGGCAGCCGTTGTAACTTACTTGAGACCTTAGAACTTATATCTCAAGGTGGGTGGCGCATTTACGTTGTGGATGTCTATGGGTTCCAGTAACCACTTAACACCAAGTGGACTGTGAGCTCATACACCCATGTTGCAATAAAAAAAAAATTAAATTACAAATGGCAATTTAATATCGAAATGTAAAGTTTTCGAATGAAATTTTAAACTATAAATCTATACTAATCTATACTAATATTATAAAGAGGAAAGATTTGTTTGTTTGTTTGTTTCGAATAGGCTCCGAAACTACTGGACCGATTTGAAAAATTCTTTTTCCATTAGAAGCCGACATTGTCCCTGATGAACATAGGACTTTTTTTTATTTATTTTTTTATTTTATTTTTTTGGTTTCATGTGTGTTTTAATGTTTCCGAAGCGAAGCGAGGGCGGGTCGCTAGTAAGAAATATTTTTGTACTTGGATTTATTATACCGGCACAACAGCTGTCACTGTCATTTTTAAATAGATCGTATGAACAATAAGACTCCACTAGCCCGGACTCATGGTGCTGAAAAACAAAACGGGCATCGAGAAAATTCTAGAATAGAAAAGCTTTTAACGATAACAACACTTTTGGATTTATACCTGCCTGTTGACTGGTTTTAAATTTTACGTAATTAGGTTTTATACACTTATTGTTTCTCTCTCTCTCTCTCTATATAATTTTCGTATTTTTTTTTGCTTTTTTATTCAACATCTATCTCTATATATAAAAATGAATTGCTGTTCGTTAGTCTCGCTAAAACTCGAGAACGGCTGAACCCATTTGGCTAATTTTCGTCTTGAATTACTTGTGAAGGTCCAGAGAAGGTTTAAGAGGTGGATAAATATAAAAATGCTCGGAATTAAATAAAAATAACAATTTTGTTTTCCCTTTGATGTGGCCCCCGTCGGACGGATTCCTTTTGTTTGTTTTAAGTATATTTCATACAAAAGTTTAGGTCTTTTATTTATCTATTGAGGAACTACAAAGTCTGCCGGGTCAGCTAGTATTCACTAAATATCAGATTTAAAAAAAGCGTATAGAAACTGTAGGATCGAAAAATAAATGTATAAAGAATAAGTCAACATTTCGGAAAACATTGGATATCGAAGACCGAAGCGAATATTTCAATCTAGCTCTTTCAGAGGAACGTTTCCCTTTAAAATATCACCGATAAAACCACGAATGCGCTATTGTTGGGCTCGGTATCGATAAATAAACAATAAAAAAAACTCAGCGTTAAATAGGTGTACTCATAGTGATGTGACAGAGTCGATATTCTTTTAGTTCAAATTAATATGTCTTGAGTTTCTTGTGTGATTGTGATTGATTCATAGTGATTTGACTTTAAAATTAATTGTAGATCACACATTCCCTCTTGCTATAATAATGTCATTTAATTATTGCTCATACAGCTAAAATGTTACTAGGTTTTTTTTTATTGCTTAGATGGGCGGACGAGCCCACCTGGTGCTAAGTGTTTACTGGAGCCCATAGACATTTACAACGTAAATGGCCAACCAACTTGAGATATAAGTTCTAAGGTCTCAATATAGTTACAACGGCTGCCCCACCCTTCAAACCGAAACGCATTACTGCTTCACGGCAGATATAGGCAGGGTGGTGGTACCTACCCGTGCGGACTCACAAGAGGTCCTACCAGTAATTACGCAAAGGTTTAAATGATTTTTTATTTTTTATAATAACTATGAAGCGGTAAACACAAAGTTTTAGCTATGGGTGTTTGTTATTTTTGCTAGACGGGTCATAGAGCGTGGAACTCACCTGATGTAGAGTTCACGGGAACCAGGCTCTACTCGTCTGGGCTTTATCAGATAATTAACATTCTATACAGACCGTCCTAAGACATAACTTTACGTTTGTAATTGGTCGAGCAGTAATGCTACAATCCTTTGAGTTTCTCGCGGGATCTTCTCAGTGGGTCGCGATTCCGATCCGGTCGTAAATTCTGCGAAGCATAGCTCTTGCTAGGGCTAGTATTAGCAATTTTCTCAGGATATCCTTAGGCTAGCCCCTTAGGCTACCAGCAATTAGGGTAGGTATTTTTTCGGATTCCACCTGTCATAGACTTAATTACAGCTACTTTTATGATTTAATCTCGCATTTATTATTGTCGTTACATTATTTCCGATTATAATTCACGGGAAAATGGTTTGATGTCCGCGACTGTAATGTGTTTACATGGGTATATATTGGAAGACTCAGAAATAAAATGAAAAATAAAATGGCGTAGACTGTTTGTGTGTCTGTATGCGCGTATCTAGAAAATAATAGGTTTTTGTCTGTACATTAATTAGGTAATATGTCCGTAGAGCCTCAGTTGTCCACGTCCCTATTTTGATCTGATGACGTCTTATAAGTCGATGAACACCGGGTGCACGCGCGAATAAGTGTCACGTTCCGCCTGAGGCTGAACGTGCAAGCGAGAGCGCGAAACAAGCGATAGAGAGGCACGATCGGCCCGAGCGTTGACTTGTGACATATTTATCTCTCTTCTCTCGTGACGTCAGAGCTAGCAGTTTGAATAGTTCTGCTGCTGACGTTATCACGTAACACTATCGTCCGTAAACCGACTATACAAATAACCAATTAATTTTTTTTACTTTAATTTCTATGTACAAACTAAAACTTTCGTATATTTTTTCAAACTGTCCATGTAATCGGCAAAAATTAAGTATTTTTTAAATATTGTCGTAATGTATATTTGCTGTCCCGATCGAGAAACTTCTTATTTTTTAATCTGAAGTCGGTTAAAAGAACGTCGCGTAGTCCTACGCCCTGTCAACGGCCTACGTCAATGATTTGTCGTAGACCGCGTAGGCGTAGAGCACGCCGTAGATCGTCGTAGCAGCGCTACGCAGTTATCTTTTAGGGGTTATTCTTTTGAATTGAAGTTCGGGTTATTCTTTTGAATTGAAGAATTCGGGGGTTGATTGCTTCCCGCTTCCGTAGGTTTAACCCGCGATTCCCTACAAGTGACCCCTGGGTGGTGCAAAACGGGAGCCAAATACATAATCGGTGGTAGGACTTGTCCGACTGGCTGGCGACCACCCTCCAATTAGAGTCCGCCGCCAAATAGCCTAGCTGTGTTCCGGCGTGTGGGTTGGAGAGCCAGTTTTATTCNCCACTCACCATCAGGTGGGCCGTATGCTCGTCTGCCTACAAGGGCAATAAAAAAAAAAAAAAAAAAAAATATAATATAATAGGTTTTTTTATTATTATTTAAGTATTATGTTTTTTTTTGTCGGGGACGCGAGGAGTGATGTTGTGTGATTTGTTTTATTTTGTCTAGTTAGTGTTTCTTCAGGTTTAAATGTGTAATAACGGTGGTGTTTAGTATCTGTGAAAGTGCAAAAATGTGGGAAAATGAAACAAAGCCGCTGGACGTAACTTCTCGGGATCCTCCAAAAAGTCCACTGAAAAAATCTCAGTAAATGACCACCTTTTTACGGAGATTATATTTCATCCTATATCATCTCATCTCATTTACCTTAATTTCATACCAGTTTATTGATGATGTTATTGTTATTGAAGTTAAGAGGTTATTGAAGATGATTAATTTGAGACATTCTCAAATTAATCATCTTCATTTCATTTCATTTCACTCCATATTATCATTTTTCATAAAAATAAAAATATTAATTAAAATAAGACATGAACTAAAGGTCTTAGTTACCAGGTCATAAAATTCCTTTAAAAAAAAAGTAGTATATTATTTTGTATTTGATAAAAAAATATCATCATCATTATCAGCCAAGAGTCGTCCACTGTTAGACATAATTAAGTCTTTCCCGATTCACGCCGAGAATCTTAAATTGAGTGATTTGTTCCTAATTATAATAATAATAATAATAAATATTGTTTGATAATAAGTTCATCGCACGTATGTTTGTCCGATTTGGGAATCGAACCCACAATCCTCAGCCTAAAAGTACGGGGACCAGGTCAGTTGTAAAAAAAAATTGCATTTTTATCTATTGACTTATTAAATATTAGCTAGATCCAAGTGACGGTTTCAAGTGTGAGGCGACTGGTATGCACCGCAACCGAGATTTCGACCTCATGACCAAAGAACCTAAAAATTACTCCAATAAAACACTTATCACCATTTAGAGTTTTAATTTATTTGAGGAAACAAATAAAAATAGTTAAGGTTGAAATTTCGATAAATTACTTCCCATCCCTAGGCGGCCGCTAGTGCGGGAACGCTGTTCGGACGACAATCGATAGTTATATCGACATACAGTAAGTGAGAAAGCCTGTTCGGTACAGAGGCGCGCTGATCCGACGTGAGCACTCCCTAAGTGATTTATTACTCAGGTTTTTTTCCTGTATTGCGATTGGTTGGATATTTTTGGTCTTTCTAATATGTTTTCAAAGTAATAGTGTTTTACTAGAGGTCTTAAGTGCCAGCAGGTAACGTCACTTCTAGAGCTCAATGTGAGTGACGGAATTTACGTTGCTGATGTTCACGGACAACAGTAACAGTTGAATACTAGATATGCCCGAAATTCGTCTACTTCATCTAAGGCATAGAAAACTTTACAAAAATCAATTTAAAGGAGACGGAAAATCGTGGGCCAAAAATGTAATAACTCGGAATGTAGTCTAAAAAATTTGTCATATTTTTTTATATAAGAATATAAAAAATCACCTCAATCCTCTTTCAGGGACCGGAGAAAAATGAGAAAGTTAGTTTTTGTCGGTATAACGGTGTGATCGATTTAATTAATCGATTACAGGATTATAAAAAGAAAAACATTGCACTAGGTAATTAATGCAAAGTAATTAAATGAGCGATTTATACTTGTTGTATACAAGTGCGGTATACGCCGGATTTAATTGCGATTATATACATAAATGAAGAANAGTAATTAAATGAGCGATTTATACTTGTTGTATACAAGTGCGGTATACGCCGGATTTAATTGCGATTATATACATAAATGAAGAAAAAGTCTATTATTACTTAACAAAGTAATATGATTATCGATTTCAAATCGATTAAAATCGATTGTATTTTTGATGACAGCTTTGACAGTAAGCTGACATGACGTTTGTTCATAGATTAAACAATCATTTTTTGGCGCTTGATGGTTTTTTCTGCTCTACTCGTTTTGTATCTTCGACGCATTTTGAGTGTGTATCTATCGGGCTGTTTTTATATTTTCAACGATCACTGCTTTATTATTACGGATTCCAACTCTGCCAGCCTTGTACGACAATTGCTTCTACACTGTACACCGAAGATCGCTCACACGTTTGACTTGAAATTGTTGCATTGGATACTGTTGAAATTATGGATCGCTGTGTGAATTGTGGGATAGCAATTTCATATTCCATACCTGATATATATCATTGATATTCATTCATAATATGACATTTAAAAGGTTATCCAATGGATATAATAAACATTTACTTATGCTTAAATAAGTTATTATTCAGCTCTTTTAAAGAGATTGTAACATAACCTACCTTTTACTAAATGGATCGCTGTGTGAATTGTGGGATAGCAATTCCATATTCGATACCTGATATATATCATTGATATTCATTCATAATATGACATTTAAAAGGTTATCCAATGGATATAATAAACATTTACTTATGCTTAAATAAGTTATTATTCAGCTCTTTTAAAGAGATTATAACATAACCTAACTTTTACTAAATCTTTATTAACTCGGCTCTCAGATTGAGAAAACTTTTATAATTTTCAGCAAGGTACTGATAAATCTGAATCTATTAATTCATATTAGTTTCATCACGTTACATTCGGGCCCAAAAATGTATGTAATCGTTTCAGTCTCCTTTGAACAGATCATTGTAAAAGTAGTTTTACTGGTGGTAGGACTCTTGTGAGTTCGCACGGGTAGGTACCCACTGCCCTGCCTATTTCTGCCGTGAAGCAGTAATGCGTTTCGGTTTGAAGGGTGGGGGCAGCCGTTGTAACTATACTGAGACTTTGGAACTCACTAAGGGGTTAGTGAGGGGGGTTGGGGGGTTCAGTCTTCGCTTTCCGATGCAAATAATCGTCGAGGGAGAAACCAAGAAGGAGAGAGCCTCCACACTAAAATCGGTTTTGATAATTGTATATTGTTGCAGATTGGGTTTGATCTCGCAGTGGAGCGCCCTGGCTGGACGGTACGGAGGCCTGGTGCCAGCTCCCTGGTACTGGCAACGACCTCAAGAACGAGCCTCTCCTCCCAAAGGTAGGGAAAGTCTTTTTTCTTCCATTAAAATGGGCACTAGTATCTTATATGCGTGGGTTCGTAAGATGCCGGATTTGAAGTCGGGTTTTCATTGAAGAATTATCTCAAAGAGTTTAACGTATCTTTTATTTATTTATTTATTTTTATAGCTTAGATGTGTGAACTATTTCACGGCCCACCTGGTGTTATATGATTACCGGAGCCCATATACATCTACAACGTAAATGACGCCACCCACCTGGAGACATGAGTTCTGAGGTTTCAGTTTGTACAGTACAACAGCTGCCCCACCATTCAAACCGAAAAGCATTATTGCTTCACGGCAGGGTGGTGGTAAAAAAAAAAAGTGTTGTGGTACCTACCCGTGTGAACTCATAAGAGGCCCTTTTTTTTTTTTTTTTTTTTTTAACGCTGGGGAATCCATTTACGTCATAAGAGGTCCTACCACCAGTAAAAATCTACCGCTATCTACCGCTTTTTTAATAGAGCGTATTTGGTATAACTTATTTTTGAATTAATTAATTGTATCTCGTTACTGTCGCTTACGGGCATCAGCAAGGATACACTCTATATTATGACATTAAGGATTCCATTTCAAACATTTATTTAAAAAAGATTACGTCATAGAGCATAGGTAGCATTAAGCAGGAGGATGAACTTCAATACATCTTATATATGCTGATCCAACCCTAAAAATATAAGTAAGCTTCCTAGAAAAAATTCTATGGCGCAATGTATACCTAATTATAACGCTGGACAACGTTCATTGTACTCTAAAATAATCTGTGGCACACATAAAAAGCCGGTCAAAAAGAAAAGGAATCATCAAAAGTGGCTCATCTAGAATAATCATCTTTGTGTTACGTACACACACATAAAAAACGGCCGAATTTAAAACTTCCTCTTTTTTGAAGTCGGCTAAAACATGATTCATAAGCAAGAGGGAAAAATTGTAATGTCGTGCTTGCCTATTCATACGTTCAGGAGTCAAAGCCTAAGGACTAAGGAGACAAAGCCTCCGCCGCGACTATTATGTGCTCTTGATGTACGGAAAACAGCCGATAGTTAAAAGTGCTTCCGCACCATCTAAGTTGCTAAGCGATTTATTATTATTAAGCGATTATCTAAGTGAGCTAAAAGTACTATATCTCTAGCCTAAAAAAAATCCTATCTATCCGCTGATAGCCTAAGGGGCTATTCCAGCTACGTCTGGACGGTTAGGTGAGTTCACGGGCTCAACCTGAGAGAATTTTCTAACACTAGCCCTAGCAAGAGCCGTGCTTCGCAGAATCTACCACCGGATCGGAAACGCGACCCACTGAGAAAATCCGGCGAGAAACTCAGTGGGCTGTGTCTGTGGTTTACTCGTCGAGCCCTTCATCGCAAGCGACGGGTTCGGCGAAGACGATGACCGGTGCTTGTGGTACTTTAAAGCACCGTTAATGGATCGGGAGGATCCACTGTTTACCATTCGGTCCAACGGATCGGGTATGACAAAATTTCGATCGCAATCGATTGACTCGTATGTCAACGGACTGCATTAATATATTCGATAAACTAATTGTGGATTGTGACTCGAGTGAAACTCGGTCCCCTACTATAGAATCACGTTCGTAATCCGACACTACAAGCATAGGCGAATCGATTACCGCGACACTTCCGAAGCCGTATTCTCCTGCTCATATTACTTGGATTTTTATAACCGAAATCCTTAGTAGAGCGGATCCGGGCGTTGGCGGGTTATATTGAAGCTTGAAGTCAAGGCTCGAGATGATAACTGTTATTTACTTGAGCGATTGAATATCAGATAAATGGCGCAGCGTAGGTATATAATGACCCTATGAAAAGTAATTGGGGCTTAATGGAACACGATAAGGTTCAAATTTTGACCTCGTTTTTCAAGGTGGTGTAATTCAAGGTTTCGTGTAATAAAAATCAAACCCGCAAAATTATAATTTGCGTAATTACTGGTGGTAGGACCTCTTGCGAGTCCGCGCGGGTAGGTACCACCATCCTGCCTATTTCTGCCGTGAAGCAGTAATGCGTTTCGGTTTGAAGGGTAGGGCAGCCGTTGTAACTATACTTGAGACCTTAGAACTTACATCTCGAGGTGGGTGGCGCATTTACGTTGTAGATGTCTATGAGCTCCAGTAACCACTGAACACCAGGTGGGCTGTGAGCTCGTCCACCCACCTAAGCAATAAAAAAAAAGTTGGTGGAGGTTTCCACGTTGATATGTGTCGACCCGCCTAATGTCGGCAGGCTGGGAGCTTACGTCTAGTGAAAATTTCCTTCAACTTGTTATATGTGCAAACTGTTAAAAGCTCGCGCTTTTTAAGCAAGCACAATAATTCGACAACAAATTCATAGAGCGAGCACTTTATTCATCAGAAGACCAAAGACGCTCGTCTATCGTTCATCTAAACCTTACAGCCCAATACAGGCCGTCTAAAAAGTATCTAATTTCAGAATAAAAAAGTGTATTTTTTTTATCACAGTTCACTCTCAAACATCAACAAAGAATTGCAAGACATTTTCTCCCCGAACAATAAACATTATTAAATCAATCCCCGACCTAGCTCGTTAGTTAAAAACACACTCCCATGATAATTGTGGTGGCGAACAGCGAACATACATTTCCGCTAAACAAGCAGCAGTGATCAAGCGGGCCTCATCTCGGTTTAATTCCCCCAAAACCCATCTGAAGCGAAACAAAGGAGACGCCATTTCACGCGGCCCAAACCGACCGAACAATGCTTTTCTACCATCCACCTACAATTATTCACGTATAGCAACACCGACGAAACGTCAAACTGTCATCGGTCTCGCTCTAACGCGCGCCGTGGTCTGCAGCCGTCGCGGTCGCGCCCGTTCCGTTCCATATTCGAATACGTTCGCGCGAAAATCGGTGTCGGTAGTGATGTCGCGGTTGTTTTAATTTTCGAATGTGGTTTTGCCGTGTTCGGAGCGATGACTGCGCATTTTTTTTTTGTCCTTTCAGCATTTTATTATTGAACCGTATAATGTTCAGCTCTTTGCGGCTATGAGATGAGAGGAAATATTGAGTGAGGGCCGTGATGATTGCAATCTACAAAAGGTTTTCTTTTTAAATGCAGCATCTGTGTATTCGGTACTTCGGTTGTTAGGGATTAAATATTTTCGATTTCATTATTCGTTTGGTTTTTTTTTTCGATTATACATTTAGGGTTTACGAACACGGACATGTTTACATATTTCTAATCTAATTTAATGTTAACGTTTTTTCAGTTTCTAGGCGACTTTTTTTTTCGAAAGCAAACGTGCAGATTATTTCGTATCCCGTCTGATGTTAGAGGTTTACTTGTTGTTTATAGACAAATGTTAATAGTTCCACTTGCTTCAAGACATGATCTCAATTGCGTGTAATAAAAATCAAACCCGCAAAATTATTATTTGGGTAATTACTGGTGGTAGGAAGGACTTCTTGTGAGTCCGCACGGGTAGCACCACCACCCTGCCTATTTCTGCCGTGAAGCAGTAATGCGTTTCAGTTTGAAGGGTGGGGCAGCCGTCGTAACTATACTGAGACCTTAGAACTCATATCTCAAGGTGGGTGGCACATTTACGTTGTAGATATGGGCTCCAGTAACCATTTAACACCAGGTGGGCTGTGAGCTCGTCTCCCATCAAAGCACTAAAAGTAAAAGTATTTAGTTTATTTGTTATTAATTTAAACTGTGAGATGACATATTAGTACAAATTTAAGTGGTCAGAATTTATTCATATATAGTCGAAGGAGACGTCACTACAGTACGCGAGTGCGAGGAAGCCCGCGGATTGTTGCCTCTACGCACCCACTATTTCTTTTCAGTACGGCAATCGTCTTTTTCCATGCCATTGTTGCCAGTCTCAAGTTATTAAAATCTTCTATTATCAAATGCATGTGTACTCTATTACAATAGAAAGAATATAGAGTGCAATGGAAAACTGTAATCGATTAGGATGAAATTGAATGAAAATTTGGAGGACTTTTTGACACTTTCTCACACTTATACACTATCATAGACGATAAAGAGTTAATAAAACGCAATAAAGAAACACAGAACTAACCTTACAAAACAATTCATTGGGCGCGCCAAAAATCTTTCCTAAATCTACCATCAAAAATATTATTGCCAAATAATTTTACAACTTATTTCTATGACCTGTTCGCAAAAAGGTTTATTTCAATGCCAAATTCGCATTACGAAATACTATTCGATAAAAGTACACAAACAAACCGCGAATATTCGAATTATGAAAATTTATCAACCAAAGGTGCATTCGGAATCATCTTTTTTCTTGCGATCTCTTTCTCTTTCTTTTTCCCACAATACAATAATGCATTGCGTAATTTTATTCAATTAAATCGTGAATTTACTAACAAAACTTCTAAGTTCTATGTTTGTGCACGCGACATATAAACTGCTTACGGTAGTAAGCGATCGTGTAA
Organism: Bombyx mandarina; assembly: GCF_003987935.1. The sequence goes on along the minus strand of NW_021011499.1, from coordinate 1,933,912 downwards.
ACATCAACTCCGCGCCAACAAAGGATTACCACGCGCGGCTTCTAAAATCAATTCCAATCACGGCAAAACGTCCAGTTAGCGTGACCCGTTCATTTATGTTCTGTTAAAACAAAACAGAGCTCATCGTTAGATTGTTAACTAGTGTTCTAGAGCTACGAATCTTTGTATTGTTAAACTGTGTACAGTTCAGCTTGTCTGGACAACCCTTTGTTTTATGTTAAAAAATTATCCAGTCATCGGAATATAGACATTGACACTGAGCGTTACGGTAGAGTTTTGACTGAAATTTCAATGGATTCAATATTCTTAATTCGAAATGTGTTGTTGCTGTGATTCCTGTGACAATGTCGGTGACGTCCTGTTTCACGCGACCGCGTTCCGAATTCGAATTTGAATTTCGAACGTGTAGTCGAATTTTGTGTTCCATTGTGATCTTCTGTTAGCTGATTGGATAACATGTGTTTACCCTTACTACAGGTTTTGATTGATTAAATCTATTTTGAATGTCGTTTTGAACTTTTGTGTTCGTACTCTTGTTATATGAAAATTATGTCGAAAGTAAAGAGGGTATGCCATTAGAGAAAGATTTAATCCAAGTATTACATAATAATTGATTTTCTAAATAAAATTAAACTATTCATTTTGAATGATGAATTTATGTATGCAATTTTTTTTATACCACTTCTTCTACTAATGCGATTATAATTTAATTTCGTATCAATTCAATAATGTGGTTTCGTATTTGACGAATCAAATGATTTTGATAAATGAGCCCGAGAGGTATCAGATTACAACGATTGCACTTAAATTCACAATGCCGATTAATTTTAAACTTTTTATAAACGTTACCCTTACAAAACTTACACTTAGTAGTTAGTTATACTTATTTTAGCCAGTTTTAAAATTTTATCAAATTTTAATTTAGCGTGTGACGTAGTTGTGCGGGTCTTGTGAGTCCGCGCGGGTAGGTACCACCGTCTATTTCTGCCGTGAAGCAGTAATGCGTTTCGGTCTGAAGGGTGGGGCAGCCGTTGTAACTATATTTGAGATCTTAGAAGTTATATCTCAAGGTGTGTGGCGCATTTACGTTGTAGATGTCTATGGGTTCCAGTAACTACTTAACACTAGGTGGGCTGTGAGCTCAACCACCCATCGAGGCAATAAAAAAAATATATTTTTTTTAAATTATCTTTTAGGCCAGACATACAAAAACACTTAAACACGTAACCCACAGAAATTGGAATGCATCTAAAAAAATTTTTTTATTGGTTTACTGGTATGCACAATATCTGCTGCCACACCACAGTTTTGCATATCAAAGGCACAGTACTAAAACCTTTAAAAACAACAACGTTAAGGTCGAAAGTCGGAAGTTTTCGAGTCGCCTCTTAGTTGAGGACACAACATTTATGACCGAGCTTAATAACTGATTCATATTTAAGTGAGTTTCACTTAAAACGTTGCCTATAAATATCGCAACTTCGTTTTATTCGTGTAAAGTCAATAGGGCACGACAGATCAGCGCAGATTAGCATTGTCGGGCTTCATTAGAGACACAGCGGACGCGGATCGGAAACATATAATGTTACAACTATTACACGATTTGATTTGTAATCTGAAACGACAACGCGTACCGGTGCGCAATTCGAAGGATATCTTCGAAATCTGAACCTCCGTTTGTTAATCTAATTCCGGATAGTGGAGTTTTTAGTTGTATTTTAGTAAAATGTTTTATTTGAGAAGGTAAACCGGGATGGAGTTATCGATATATGTATATGTAGTCTGGTGGTAGGACCTTTTGTGAGTCCGCACGGGTAGGTACCACTACTCCGCCTATTTCTGCCGTGAAGCAGTAATGCGTTTCGGTTTGAAGGGCGGGGTAGCCGTTGTAACTATACTGAGACCTTAGAACTTATATCTCAAGGTGGGTGGCGCATTTACGTTGTAGATGTCTATGGGCTCCAGTAACCACTTAACACCAGGTTTGACTGTGAGCTCGTCCAACCATCTGAGCAATAAATAAATAAAAATGTAGTCGCTAGCGGACTGCAAGGTGCTTTCTATTTCTGCCGCTTGTAAGATTTAATACAACTGAGGCTTTCAAAGACATTCTCTCAAGAGATATGAGGTTACCCAGACACGAATCTACCTACCTTAGTAGGTGGCAGCAATTTCATTTTGATGTTTAAAGCTTCTGGTGATCATTTATCCATAGGTTGGCAGCTCACGGCTAACCTATGATAAATGCAGCTAAATAAATTCACTAAAAGATGACGTTAATATTAAATTAAATTATCTTGTTACAGAGGATTGCGTTGCTAATGAAGAAGGCTCAGCTGGTGGATCTCCGCGTCCCCGGAGTCCGCCACGAGCTCCCACTCCTCCGTCGCCGTCGCGTTCGTCCCCTCGTTCACCGCGACTACATCCCGCCTTATACCCGCAGCAGCAAGACCCTCAGGACTCCGATCCCGACATAGACGAGAGCGACGATTTCGATAAAGACGAAAAACGAGACCCCAATACGAATTTAGGAAAGAGGAAGAAGAAAACGCGCACGGTATTTTCACGTTCTCAAGTGTTCCAGCTTGAATCCACGTTCGACATGAAACGGTATTTGAGCAGCTCCGAACGCGCCGGCTTAGCGGCTAGCCTACATCTCACCGAGACGCAGGTAAAGATCTGGTTCCAGAACCGACGCAACAAGTGGAAGAGGCAGCTAGCTGCTGAACTAGAAGCGGCAAACATGGCCCACGCTGCCCAACGTCTCGTTCGGGTACCGATTCTGTATCACGAGTCGCGACCAACGTCGATCCCCCACACGCCGTTGCCGATGCACCCTCAGTTCTCCAACGAGCCCGGAGTTTATTTTCCTCAGCAGGCGCCGCAGCAGCTGCAGCCCCTCCCGGCTTCTCCGGTGACGTCACGGGCTCCCCTCTCGAGTCTGGTATAGTGTCCGCTTGAAGCCGCTCGCGGGGCCTCCTCAGCGGACGGACCGTATTTAAATTAAAAGTGTTTTAATTTAAAAAAAAAAAAAAAAACGCAGGACTAGTCATGAATTTTGAGTGTTAAATGCCAAATCGTTCGAATTGTAAAACTTATACGTATGGATTACGAAAGCTGTAGGCTTAGTCATTTTATTTATTCAATCGGATATCGACAAAAAAGGCATTTCGGGGGGCTTGTGTTTTATTCATTTTGGAAACGATAGAATGTTTGTATTGTGTAAGTTATCTGACGGTTCAATTGTTGTTTGAACGCAACGTGCCAAACTGAATAATGAAAAAAAAAAACTCTGCAAAAAGACTTACATGTATTTCATTGAAATCGTGTGGGATAGTACAAGTTCTTTGTGATGCTGTTTGATGTTTTGACGTGAATAATTTCGGTATAAAAAGTAACGTACAAATAAATAAAAAATTATAATTCGATGTAATAACGTGTACAGTTTTGTATATAACGAATGTTTTAACGAATAATACTTTTATTTATTTAGTTGTAAGGCTCTAGTTAATGTTTGTAAATATTAGGAATTCGAAGAACTGAAAATATGCTTTTATAATGTTAATAAGTAAATAAATATACTTGTGTAATGTTTTTTCCTGTCTTTAAAAAAGTTGTTTGAATAAAAACACGGCTGAATGTTGCGCGTAGACATATTTTTTTTTTTGTTAAAGTTTCACTTCTTTGAATGGTGAACGTTGTATTTGACAGATATATAAATTTGTGTAAAACTATTACAAGTTAACACAATAATTTCGTTTATTATATCAAAACCAATAGTAGGGGTTTCATTCGGTCCTTCGAAGTTCAAATAGGCTTGAAAGAAAAAGAAGATGGCCAGTGTTACCAGGATCATAAAAATTTTTTTAAATAAAAATATTCCAAGTAAAATAATTCCCGACAAATTAAGTTGGTGCTACATTGGTCAGGCGTGGGATCTACTTACGCGATAAAGGCGTTGAAGTACATACATATGTGCATAGAAATAAGTTGTAAATAACCACACGTGATGCATATGATCTAGCTAGCTGTTCATAGATTAAGATGAGTATATGAACAGCGAGTTATACACTCATAAATACAGTGTATCTAGCGTCTGCCTAATGTAATCCTAGCCTTAATTATTTTTGTTATTAATCGATTCGTTTGGTTGTAATTCTGTAATGTTGCTAGCCTAAATAAAATAAATTACTAAATCATTGCTTAATTACTAGGTAGTTCATCTATGTCATCGCATTATGTAATGTATATTATGCTGAAAATATCGCGCGGAATATAAATGATATGCAATAACATTGTTTACTTTTATTTATAATCCTTCCTACAAAAATAATTAAAAATAGTAAAAATTGATTATAGTTATCCTCTTCAACTGGTTCCTCTTAATTCATGCCTAGCAAAAATGTCCTGACATTTTTGTATGGAAATTTCGTGTAACATAAATTAAATACGCAAACTTTATGTGTTAACCCTTGTGGTAAGTGGTAGGACATCTTGTGAGTCCGCGCGGGTAGGTACCACCGCCCTGCCTATTTCTGCCGTGAAGCAGTAATGCGTTTCGGTTTGAAGGGTAGGGCAGCCGTTGTAACTATACTGAGATCTTAGAACTTATATCTCAAGGTGGGTGGCGCATTTACGTTGTAGATGTCCATGGGCTCCAGTAACCACTTAACACCAGGTGAGCTGTGAGCTCGTCTACCCATCTAAGCAATAAAAAAAAAAAGTTTATTTAATAACATTATAAAAATGAAATCATTAGTTTCGCAATAGTTTATCGAGTAAATAATCGACGATCTTTATCTCTTAAATGTGTTTGTCAAAAACACCCTGATTTCGGGGTAATTTTTAAACGTTGGCACGCGCCGCTTCTAACCGTCCACATCCGGCGCTTCCGGTTCGCTGCCCACGGACTTCGATAGCGAAGTGTTGGGCAAACGAATTTTTATGTTTTAAAAGATGGCTGCTCTTTGTATTTTTCTACTGTCTTATAAAGTTTCGAGAATAACACTCGTTGTTAAGCCTTAGGAATTATCTCAGCGAAAATTCATGTTTCAACAAATATTGGTATATGTTAAAATTCATTACGGATTAATTTTGGGTGTCAAAATTCTAAGATAATAAGACTATCGGCTTCGACCATAGCTTCTAAATCTACGCAAATAGAAAGAGATAGAAATAGAAAAAAACAAAACTTTAGTACCTATGTATTCTAAATATGTAAATATTCCATGTAAATTTTTATCTACTAGTAATATTTATCTTTACAGTAGTTAGTGTACAATATTTGCTTGTACTGTTCTTAAAATCACAGATTCGCGTATGGAAAAACTGATCAAATTTATTTGTATTTTTTTGTCTCTAAGCATCTGTGATTTTTGTGCATACTGTGACATTGGCAAATTCAATGCCAAAGGCGTTGGAGCCAAAATAAAAAATAAATAATTAAAAAAACAATAGAAAAATATATTCAATAACGCGCTCCGTTAAAAAAACCCATAACATATTTTGAAGTCGTCGTGGCCTAACGGATAAGACGTCCGGTGCATTCGTGTTGAGCGATGCACCGGCGTTCGAATCCCGCAGGCGGGTACCAATTTTTCTAACGAAATACGTACTCAACAAATGTTCACGATTGACTTCCACGGTGAAGGAATAACATCGTGTAATAAAAATGAAACCCGCAAAATTATAATTTGCGTAATTACTGGTGGTAGGACTTCTTGTGAGTCCGCGCGGGTGGGTACCACCACCCTGCCTATTTCTGCCGTGAAGCAGTAATGCGTTTCGGTTTGAAGGGTGGGGCAGCCGTTGTAACTATACTTGAGACCTTAGAACTTGTATCTCAAGGTGGGTGGCGCATTTACGTTGTGGATGTCTATGGGCTCCAGTAACCACTTAACACCAGNGCCTATTTCTGCCGTGAAGCAGTAATGCGTTTCGGTTTGAAGGGTGGGGCAGCCGTTGTAACTATACTTGAGACCTTAGAACTTGTATCTCAAGGTGGGTGGCGCATTTACGTTGTGGATGTCTATGGGCTCCAGTAACCACTTAACACCAGGTGGGCTGTGAGCTCGTCCACCCATCTAAGCAATAAATAAAAAAAAAAAATATTTCGCTCTCTGTCTGTTTTAAATTCCATCTCTTTCTATTTGGTCTTTTTAAATCATATGCATTAACTAAATTAAATAAAACAATTGGTACGCCCCTTAATTCGATGGCTATTTTCGATCCAACCATGACCCAGCTTCTTATTTTTTATTGCTTAAATTGGTGGACGAGCTCACAGCCTACCTGGTGTTAAGTGGTTACTGGGGCCCATAGACATCTACAACGTAAATGGACCACCGACCTTGAGATACAAGTTCTAAGGTCTCAGTATAGTTACAACGGCTGCCCCGCCCTTCAAACCGAAATGTATTACTGGTTCACGGCAGAAATAGGCAGGGTGGCGGTACCTACCCGTACGGACTCACAAGAGTCCTACCACCAGTAATGAAGCTATTGGGTTTTCCGCTAATAGGAACTAGTAGATTCGCAATGGATGCTGTTGGACACCTTTTTTCCCTACCTAATCGCTAGCATCCTATGGGGCTACTTCAGTTATTCACGAACGTGAGCTCACGGACTCAATCTGAGTCAATTTATAAGATTAGCCCTAGCAAGAGCAGTGCTTCGCTAAATCTACCACCGGATCGCGACCCACTGGGAAGATCCGGCGAGAAACTCGGTGGGCTGTGTCTATGGGTTAATTCGCATGTCGAGCTCCTAAAGGTTACCGATGCTTGAAGAGCCTAAGAGCACCGATGCCTTTTACTGGTGGTAGGACGTCTTGTAGGTCACCACCACCCTGACTATTTCTGCCGTGAAGCAGTAATGTACTGTAAAAATTCATACCTTAGATCATCTTGAGTTCAATTCCGGTAACCACTTAACACCAGGTACAGTAATTACGCAAATTATAATTTTAGCGAATTTGATTTTGATTACACGATGCTATTCCTCCGTAGTGGAGATCATTCGTGAGCATGTCTTAATTACGGATTTGATTAGGGAAGTTGGTAGCTGCCTGCGGGCTTCGAACAGCGGGGGTTCGGTTCTATAGGCATTGCTACGCCACTGGAAGATTATGTCCCTTAGAAATAAGGTGACACTCTACAAAACTTGCATACGCCCCGTCATGACCTATGCAAGTGTAGTGTTCGCTCACGCGGCCCGCATACACTTAAAATCCTTCCAAATCATTCAATCCCGTTTTTGCAGGACAGCCGTCGGAGCCCCGTGGTTCGTCAGGAATGTCGACCTCCATGACGACCTGGACTTAGAGTCCATCAGTAAGTATCTGCAGTCGGCGTCCATGCGCCACTTCGATAAAGCGGCACGACACGAGAACCCTCTCATCGTGGCCGCCGGTAACTACATTCCCGATCCTGCGGACAGAATGGAAAGCAGTCGGCGTCGCCCAAAACACGTCATCTCGGATCCTCCCGATCCACTAACGGTGCTTTTAGGTACTTCANGCCCAAAACACGTCATCTCGGATCCTCCCGATCCACTAACGGTGCTTTTAGGTACTTCAAGCACCGGTCACCGTTCTCGTCGAACCCGTCGCTTGCGACGAAGGGCTCGACGAGCAAATTAACTCTCAGACACAGCCCACTGAGTTTCTCGCCGGATCTTCTCAGTGGGTCGCGTTTCCGATCCGGTGGTAGATTCTGCGAAGCACGGCACTTGCTAGGGTTCGTGTTAGCAACATCGTCAGGTTTGAGCCCCGTGAGCTCACCTACTAAAGTTAGGGTTACGCTGACATAGCCGCTAGGGCTATCAGCTTAGGTAGGAAAAAAAAAAAAAAAAAAAAGGAAGATTAGCAGAAAGCTCTCAATCGCCGACGGATAATCGAATGTTAGAACTGGTGGCGGTGCAGTCCTCTTACTTTGGGTCACTGCACCGGCGGAATAGCTTCTGCGACATATCAATTTATACATGTGGGTTGTATAGTGAAAACTAGTGGATTTTTTATTTATTGCATAGATGGGTGGACGTAGTTACAGCCCACCTGGTGTTAAGTGGTTACCAAAGCCCATAGATACAAAGTAAATGCTACCACAGACCTTGAGATATGAGTTCTAAGGTCTCAGTATAGCTACAACGGCTGCCCCACCCTTCAAACCGAAACGCATTGCTGCTTCACGGCAGAAATAGGCGGGGTGGTGGTACACACCCGTGCGGACTCATAAGACGTCCTACGACCAGTAACTACGCAAATTATAATTTTGCGGGTTTGATCTTTATTACACGATGTTATTCCTTAATTGTGGAAGTAAATCGTGAACATTTGTTAAGTGCGTATTTCATTAGAAAAATTGGTACCCGCCTGAGGTAACCGTACGCCTGTGCATCGCTAGATACAAATGCGCCGAACGTCTTATCCTTTAGGCCACGACGACTTCAAGCTAACGACTACCACCGCCCTGCCTATTTTCTGCCGTGAAGTAGTAATGCGTTTCGGTTTGAAGGACGCGGCAGCCATTTTGTACTGGAAAAACTGAGACCTTAGAACTTTGTCTCAAGATGGGCGGTGGCATTTACGTTAGTATATTTAATCTGTATAAGCATAAAGTTTCTCAGCAAGCGTAGCTTGTCTTTGTATAAGGAAACGAGTCATTTAAATATTGAAGCTAATAGATTGTTTTTATTAATATCTGAAAATGAATATTAATTAACCGCACCGCGGATACTATTCCAATTAATTATGTTTTTCAATAATGTACTTTTCGTGTGTGAATATCGAACACGCCCACCGGAACAAAATTAGCCGATTATTTATTGTATTCGCGTTAATTAATTACAATAATTTCAGGGATCAACGATTCGGTCCGGAAAAAATGACTGATGTGGGTTTTCTTTCGTGATAGCTTCTCATAAATCAATGAACACCGGCTGCACGCACGAAAAAGTGTCACGTTCCGCCTGAGCTAGAGCGTGCGAGTGAGAGCGCGAAACAAGCGATAGAGAGGCACGATCGGCCCGACGTTGGCTTGTGACTTATTTATCTCTCTTCTCACGTGACGTCAGAGCTAGCAGTTCGATTAGTTCTGCCACTGACGTTCTCACGTAAAACTATCGTCCGTAAACCGACTTTACAGATAACCAATTAATGTTTTTTTCTTGTCAATACGCTTTTATTAGCTTCAGACGTATGTATGTTTGTAACGGAATCTTTGAACATGATTTTGACCCCCTTCAAAACGTCGGATTAACTCGAAATTTGGTATACTTATTAAGGACCGATGACAATTCAATATTTAAAAAAAATTGAAAAATAATAATTGAAAAAATTGAAATTCAACTAAAAAATTAAAAATAAATAATAGTTTAAAAAAACTAACAAAATACGCTTTTATAGAAAATCCAACTAAAAAAATAGGTGCTCTTCAGGATATTATCAAACTAACCCTTCTACTCATATCTGTTCATAAAATATTTATAACTATTGATACCATGCACCCCACGCTTTTTTACTATAAAATCATTTAGTTTTACATTATTTTTAATACAAATTTATTAAAATTTATTTTCTATTTTTTAGTTGGATTCTCTATTAAAGCGTATTTTGTTAGTTTTTTTTTAACTATTATTTATTTTTAACTTCATAACTGATGTATTCTTAACACATAAGTCAGTTGAGGAAAATGAATATGATCGTCAAATGATAACTCGTCATTAATTGAATTACATTCTATGAAATGAAGTGTAATATTAAAGGTAGTAAATAAATTATATTTTCTGTCATAACGGATGCAGCTTTAAACGCATTTACAAAACATTATATTTTCATAAGCACGGGATAGCGTGGCTTGTAACAATAGTGAAGCATTTGAAACTTGATCTTTGACGAGAATGTATCAGCTCGTCCAGTATCTATATATCTATGTAATGGAATCTTTGAAAGTTATTTTCATTGTCTTCAAGATATCCGATTGACTTTTAAATTCGCACAATCTAGAACTGGTGACGATACAATCATTTTATAACTTTGCTCCGATAGAGTCCGCACGGGTAGGTACAACCGCCCTGCCTATTTCTGCCGTGAAGCAGTAATGCGTTTCGGTTTGAAGGGTGGGGCAGCCGTTGTAACTATACTAAGACCTTAGTACTCATATCTCAAGGTCTGTGGTGGCATTTACTTTGTGTCTATGGGCTTCGGTAACCACTTAACACCAGGTGGGTTGTGAGCTCGTCCACCCATCTATGCAATAAATAAAAAAACACTAGTTTCCACCCTACAATCCCATGTATATAAATTGATATGTCGCACAAGCTTCTCCGCCGGTACAGTGACCCCAAGTAAGAGGACTGGAGCGCCATCAACTCTGACCTTCGATTATCCGTCGGCGATTGAGAGCTTTCTGCAAATCTTCCAGTGGCGTAGCAATACCTATAGAACCGAACGCCCGCTGTTCGAAGTCCGCAGGCAACTACCAATTTTCCTAATGAAATCTACAGACTAAAGGTCTAAAGACTTTAAAAGTATTTCGCGGCAGGAAGGGTTAGGGATCCCGGGGACATATGGCCAGCGCGACCGTGCTTCTTCCCCTTACCTATTCGTTGGTGACCCTGCTGGTTGGTGAGCTTACGGGCCCAACCTGAGAGAATTTTCTAACACTAGCCCTAGCAAGGGCAGTGCTTCGCAGAATCTACCACCGGATCGAAAACGTGACCCACTCAGAAGATCCGGCGAGAAACTCAGTGGGCTGTGTCTACGGGTTAGTTTAGTCGAGCCCTTCGTCGCAAGCGACCAGTTGGACGGTGACTGGTGCTTGTGGTACCTAAAAGCACCGTTAATGGATCGGGAGGATCCGTAATGACGTGTTTTGGGCGACGTCGACTATTTACCATTCGGTCTACAGGATCGGGTATGTAATTCCCAGCGGTCACGACAATAGGGTTCTCATGTCGTGCCGCCTTCTCAAAGTGGCGCAATGATGCCGATTGTAGATACCTAATGACTGAGTCAAGCTACAGGTCATCATGGAGATCCACGTTCTTTAGGAACCATGGTGCTCTGACGGCTAACTTGCAAAAACGGGATTGAATAACTTGAAGGGGTGTCAAGTTGGTGCGGGCCGCGTGAGCGAACACTACACTTGCATATGTCATGACGGGGCGTAAGCAAGTTTTGTAGAGTGTGCCATGCCGTAACCGTAGCCATGCAGATTGTGAAGTACTCGAAATGTCAGAAATAATATCTATAATGACAGTAAAAAATGTAAGATCAAACCGTAAATGTCTGCGACACGCCAAACGCGTAGATAATACAAAGCTATTGAGGAATATAACAAATAATAAAACTTAAAAACTTATGTTATGTATGACACCTCGCCGCCATCGCAAACACCAAGTACAAATAATATCAACAGTAATTAATTTCACTAATTAAAGTTTCGACAATCGCCATTAATACGTCGCCCATTTTCGTGGATATATCAATTTAATTAAGCGATTCGCGATATTAATACGATTATTACTCATCGTAAATATGTTACGGTAACATTTTATCGCGCCAAACGATGCGCCATCACGAACTTTTTAGGCACCATAACGATTTCGGCTTTATGGCGGTTGTATTAGAGATCAAATTCCTTTACGAATATCATCCACTAATTACCCTCGTAACTTCTACGAATGGCACGCTACATGGCCACGACAAACTGACCCTTGAAGCAGAAAAGTACGATTCGGACAATGATCAATTCTATCAAAGGAAACTTTACTCTAAAGTCAAGGTGATAGAGCACATAAAAAACGTATTATCGGCGATGTTAGATCGGCTTAGTTCCGGAATCTCGATTTAATTTTTAAATGTGATGGTTATCACGAGCATGGCGGCACGGTTCGGCGGCGTTCGGTTAAGTCCGGCGCGTGTCAGCGAAGCGGGGTCGTTTTCAAACTGTCACTTAATTACCGAAATTGAATTTGGAACAGCTTCGAGCGCGCGCGCGATCCGCGTTACGTGTTTATCGCGTGCAGCTGATGTTCGCTTGTTTCAGTTTTTGATTTGCGTTTCGTTAATGCTTTCGTTTTAATGGTTTTTTTTTTTTAGATGCACATAAAAACGTTTTGTTTTTAAACAAGACGAACCTGTAATGTTTGACTGTGCAAACGTTTTCTTATCTAACGAGAGTATTTTTAATGAGAGTATTTAATGGAAGCACAATGATAGAATAATCAAATGGCTCGATATACTTACTTTCGGGTGACCATGAAAGTCTTTGACAACAATAACGAAAGAAAAAAAAATTAAATTTTTCACAGACACGAATCTAGTAGGTTGTGACCTCCTATTTACTATGGGGTAAAACAATAATAAGGTAATGGCACTGGTGGTAGGACCTCCTGTGAGTCCGCGCGGGTAGGTACCACCGCCCTGCCTATTTCTGCCGTGAAGCAGTAATGCGTTTCGGTTTGAAGGGCGAGGCAGACGTTGTAACTATACTGGGATCTTAGAACTTATATCTCAAGGTGGGTGGTTTACATTGTAGATGTCTATGGGCTCCAGTAACCACTTAACACTAGGTGGTCTGTCAGCCCATTAAGCAATAAAAAAGGCCTAAGTTCAGGTGTGGACAGGAACCTCCATTTTATATCATTAATTTACGACGTAAATGCCACATCACTATTATCCGACAACCTAACCTTAGAAATTCAATTCAATACTACAGCAAATACCCATATTTCATATGAATTAAGGGTAACACGACTAAGACGATTTGTTATGTCAGCGAAACTAGCATTGTCAATTTAGCTAATAAACAAATGCTAGGAGTATTTGTACTATATAATCATTAATAACTTTATATGAGTCGTCTATTAACAAAGGTGGCAATCTGTGCATTTGGACAAAAAAATGTTATTGATATGTCAATACAGATTGATTTGAATATAATCGTCTCCTTCAAAGAATACGGTTCAAAACCTGCATTAAATAAAGGTTAATACTTAACCTGTTATTTATCTAAGATGTCGTTCCGAAGAGTTTTGTGACTGCCAATGGAATACAAAGTCAATAATTCGTTTTTCTGATTTACCAATCATTGTCCAAAAGTCAGATTGCCGCCTTTGATAATAGTCGACTTACATATGAGTCGTCTATTATCAAAGGTGGCAATCTGTGCATTTGGACAAAAAAATGTTATTGATATGTCAATACAGATTGATTTGAATATAATCGTCTCCTTCAAAGAATACGGTTCAAAACCTGCATTAAATAAAGGTTAATACTTAACCTGTTATTTATCTAAGATGTCGTTCCGAAGAGTTTTGTGACTGCCAATGGAATACAAAGTCAATAATTCGTTTTTCTGATTTACCAATAATTGTCCAAAAGTCACATTGCCGGCTTTGATAATAGTCGACTCATACCTATACAACATTGTTAGTCAAAAATAAAATACTTCATACATACGGAGCGATAACGTCACAAATTATGTAATTTTTCAGGAGAAACGTTGGAAAATTCTTATTATACAACATCTTTTTTTTTATTATTGTTTAGATCGGTGGACGAGCTCACAGCCCACCTGGTGTTAAGTGGTTACTGAAGCCCACAGACATCTACCACGTAAATGCGCCACCCACCTTGAGATATAAGTTGTAAGGTCTCAGTATAGTTACAACGGCTGCCCCACCTTTCAAACCGAAACGCGTTACTGCTTCACTGCAGAAATAGGCAGGGCGGTGGTAACTGCCCGCGCGGACTCACAACAGGTCCTACCACCAGTATTATATAATTCTTATATAGTTCTGCTAGGCTATACCAATAAAATGATAATATTTAAACTACAACTTTAAACTCCATTAGTAAAAGCAAATAGGTATCTCTCTTGTCTCACTTATAACTATTAAAAAATGTATTTTCTCATACTCAGTTCAGTGTTGTTAAAAATTGCATAAGTGTTTTTATATGCGAATAATTAAACTATATTTGTCTTGACTTGCATTAATCTCTATCTATACTAATATTATAAAGAGGAAAGATTTGTTTGTTTGTTTGTTTGTTTCGAATAGGCTCCGAAACTACTGGACCGATTTGAAAAATTCTTTTTCCATTAGAAGCCGACATTGTCCCTGATGAACATAGGCTACTTTTTTTATTTATTTTTTAATTTTTTTTTTTGGTTTTGTGTGTTTTAATGTTTCCGAAGCGAAGCGAGGGCGGGTCGCTAGTATTATATAAAAATGAATTGCTGTTCGTTAGTCTCGCTAAAACTCGAGAACGGCTCGACCGATTTGGCTAATTTTGGTCTTGAATTATTCGTGGAAGTCCAGGGAAGGTTTAAAAGGTGAGAAAATATAAAAAAGCTCGGAATTATATAAAAACAAACAATTTTGTTTTTCCTTTGATGTGTCTGTTCCCTTGGTGTGTCTTTTATTTATCGATTGAGGCACTACGAAGTCTGCCGGGTCAGCTAGTATGAAATATTTTTGTTTTAAATTATACATTTTTAACTAATAACAAGTATCTCTTAAACTTCACTGAATAAGTTGTGTTTCAATTAAATATTTTTTCAAGTATTTCTTTTTTTAGTTTATACAACCGGAAAAATATTTTTTTTTTTCTTTAAAAAGCACTCTTAAAGGAGTCCTTTCAAATAAGAGTTAATAAAACCGTTTTACCTTTTAATCTAATTACTTAGGTATTACGATTAGCATTCAGTTAATTTAATGCCAACAACACACTTATATGTCATCAATTAAAAGTTTCAATATGATGTCAAAGCTTTGATGCATTCCAAATTGTCACGGACATTAAAACGGACGCTTAATTGTTATGCTACCAAAAAAATAAATAAACAAAAAAAACGTGAACAATAACAATTAATAACGCGTTAAGAGAACATTAATTACTTGGGTCCGTTACAGAGTACTTTGACAAATAGTGTTTGACAGTTGTTATGTTACGTCAATGTATATATAGTTGATTCATTGTAATATCTATGCTCTCATGGCCGATGTACCAACCGTATTGACTTTTTGGCGGGAACGCGAGAAGTGAAGTTGTGTGATTTGTTTTATTTTGTCTATTTAGTGTTTCTTCAGGATTAAATGTGTAATAATGGTGGTTTATTAACTGTTTAATATCTGTGAAAGTGCACAAATGTGGGAAAATGAAACAAAGCTGCTGGACGTAACTTCTCGGGTTCCTCCAAAAAGTCCACTGAAAAAATCTCAGTAAATGACCACCATTTTACTGCGATTATATTTCATCCCATATCATCTCATTTCATTAAATTTCATCCCNGCTTTTATCACTGCTGGAGTCCTAACAGACCGAGGGCGACCACTTCTTGACCTGTCATCTACACTAGAGTCTTCATTGTATCGTTTGATGGTACGATAAACGAATCTTTTGGTTATATTCAAATTTTTCAGTATGTTAAAAATTTGGATTTATATATATATATTATATATATTATAACCGCAACGATGCAATGCAATAACTGCAACACGGTCTTCTTTAAGCGTCCACTCCATATTTAAAAATGAGTAAAATTCTAAAAGTATACATTTTTATTTTCATGAACAATTCGAAATTCGAATTCAATAAACTTTTTTGTGGCCAGCATTCTAAAAGAAAAGTTTTTACTGTGTGACAATACTTATGACCTGACTTGGTATGTGACCCCCTCCTGGCACCAAAGCTGGATCCGCCCTTGAAGACGAAGCTGATATAGCCCCTCAAGGCTATCAGCATAGGTAGGAAAAAAATATATACTACCGCATTTCTTCTTTCTTCCAAGGATTCTGACAGCACAATAAGAATTAGGAATCTTTTGAATTGTGAAATATATTTACATTTTAAGCCTTTGACGCCGTGTAGGTCACCGGTGTCCTACGCGGCGCACTGAAGTAATTATGTCGATTACTGTTAATAAGTGTCAGAATTGCCTAACTTTGCCTTCATTGTTTGTTAATGTATACTTCAGTCTTCTAGGCCTTTTAGAAATAGATTCGTGCTCAGTATCTTAGGCTTCGACTTTCCTAGAGTCTATTAGATATTCCGGCGTCTTAGTAAGAAGATCGTAGAATAAAAGTAAAAAAGTAAAGTCGTTTTAATTATCTCTAAAACAAGCGGATACCGAAGAAAACACTAATATGTAATTCATCTACTGCAAAGCTCGAACTAAACACGAGATGCGCTCGTTAATACACGGTATTGTATCAGAAGCTGGCAATACAGCCATAATGGCGTATCTCTGGTTTCGTGCACAACTGAATGGCCTTTTACGAACTTGAAGATAAGGTCGGTTTTACGATGCGCAAACAGTTTCAAGTCATACCTAAATTTGAGGCCACACCCGATTTTAGTTCATAGCTTTTTTTTTTGGTAGTAATTAATTAAACAGACAGTCGATAATATTGAGCATGGCAACACTCGAATTATTGTTTTATGGTTAGTTAGTTATTGGTTGGTCACACTGTACTTCGTACGTTAATAGCAACTAGCACGGTACGTATGTTTGTTTGTTTAAGCCGGAATTTTTTAACGTCTTTTTCGCTGACTTCAAGTAGGTCGATTGACTTGAAATTTTGCATACGCATCAAGGACTAGTGAAGATGCAATAATATTAAAATTTCGTTCTAATATCCTGACTGGTACCGGCAGAGTAAAAGAAAATATGAATTGATAAATAAATACTTATATTAATCGATTGATGATATGATAAAATTTAATTGTTGATGGGGTTTTTGGTTTAAGCGTGTTTTTTTGTTTTTTTTTACTATTCACATATATTTATTAGTAGGTTTAATTGATTAATAAGTTTAAGTGCAGATAATATTGTTAAAATTGTATGTTTTGATTTCTTCACGCAAACGGTTGTAATGTTATCGAGTCAATGCTTTTGTTTTATTGGTTAGATGGGTGGTTTAGCTCACGGCTCGCCTGAAGTTAAATAGTTACTGGAGCCCGTAGACATCTACAACGTAAATGCAGGTACCCAATTTGAGACACGAGTCTAAGGTCTCAGTTGTAACAGTACAACGGCTGTCCCGCCCTTCGAACCGAAACGCATTACTGCTTCACGGCAGAAATAGGCAGGGTGGTGGTACCTACCCGCGCGGACTCACAAGTCGTCCTACCACCAGTAATAACGCAAATTATAATTTTGTGGGTTTGTTTTAATTTACACGACGTTATTCCTTTCCCGTGGGAGTCAATCGTGGACATTTGTCAAGTACGTATTTCTTTAGAAAAAAATTGTCACCTGTCTGCGGGATTCGAACACCGGCGCAATCGCTCGATACGAATACACCGGCCGTCTTATCCTTTAGGCCACGACGACTTCAAAATCACTTTTATATTCCTTTACCCAAGCTACTAAGCGGTGGCCCAAAAGTTAAGTTCGGGGTACTCGTATCGAGCGATGCGAAGGTGGCCACTGAGATCACTGAGTTTCTTGCCGGATCTTCTAAGTGGGTTGCGTTTCCGATCCGGTGCTAGATACTGCGAAGCACAGCCCTTGCTAGGGCCAGTGTTAGCAACAACTCCCGTTTGAACCCGAGAGCTCACCTACACGCTAGGGTAAAGCTGAAATAGCCTCTAAATATAAAATAAAATATCGGACCGTCGGTCAACCGTGCAATATCACCCGCTCGGTGGAAGATCTTCCCATTGTCGTCATTTCCAAAAACCCACAACCCTCGGCCCAGAAGACAGAGCCGGTAACAACCACACCGGCCGGTAAGTCAATAAAGACTTAACTTAATCACTATATAATAATATTTCGCTTACGGTCGGTCGGGCAACGCAAACACACGATGTACAAAAGACCGTTATTATGAAACTGTTATCGTTCGGTTAGATCGAACATGATGATTTAGTGATAACGATTTTCGGGGCTCCCGGTCCCGGCGTGCGTTTGCGGAACTAGCCCTCGTTCCCGGGTTCGTTTGGCTAACGCATTTCCATTAGCCCGACTTGTATCTAAACGTTTATGTAACGGAAACCTTCAACGTCATTTTCATCACCCTGTATATATCTATTTTAATCTTTTAAGGTCATTTACATCGGTTTGAAGACGTCAAGTGAACTTGATAATTTTGCACACATATCAATGAGAGATGACAATAATATCATTTTATGATCTTAGCCTGACCAGGATGAGTATAATAGTCAAAAAAGCTTCTTATTATAGCGTGCTTTTTTTTGCTTCTCGAAATCTTAAGGCTGGACTTAACGCGAGTTGGGTGCAAGTTCGTGTGTGTTCAATAACTTCTTCTTCTTCTTCGTCGCTTTCTTCATTGCTGAAGGTCGTGTCACTGAAACTTGACCGTGGCCTGTCTCGTGAGCTGTTTCCATCTCGCCCGGTCCTCATTCGAGAAGAATGGCTGTTGCGACTGGTAGCCCAGTTAGAGCGGTTATTTGATCACACCAACAGCTAGGTAATCGGCCACGGGGTCTCATTCCTTCTACTTTGCCCGTCACAATCACCAATCGTAATTGTTATTGAACAATTAAAAAGTAAACTATTGCCATGCACAGCCGGACAAACGTCAACTATTTATATACAGCGATGACTTCATAATTGGGCCGATTTTAATGAACGCCCTCAACAACAAGGAGAACGCGCTCGAAAACATAATATTTTTAGTTAATTTATGGAGCATCATCATGGGTTTCCGTGCGTGTAACATCGGCTGGTCGTTTATCAGTTTAGTTAATAAACATTTGGCGTGCTTCGGAGAATGGAGCGGCAAGTCGGTGCCGATTGGACGTGGATACTCATGAATGCCCGTTTTGAAGGTTTCCTTCTTCTTATCTGTATCCCTCTTGTGTGGGATGGCTGTATGTCCACTTTTTTTTATATTGCTTAGATGGGTGGACGAGCTCACAGCCCACCTGACGTTTTTTTTAGATATTTTAAAGGGGAACAATTCTCTCATACATTACTTTAGCGAAACTTTAACCGTTTCCGCAGTGCACGCAGCAGAAGCTCTCGAAAGGGATTAAAACTCTGATTTTGAAACATTCTTCATTGGTACTCCGCTTTCATTGATCTTAACGTGATGTTATATAGCCTATAGCCTTCCTCGAAAAATGGGCTATCTAACACTGAAATAATTTTTCAAATCGGACCAGTATTTCTTGAGATTAGGGCGTTCAAACAAACAAACTCTTCAGCTTTAGAATATTAGTATAGATTGCTTAGATGGGTGGACGATCTCACAGCCCATCTGGTGTTAAGTGGTTACTGGAGCCCATAGACATCTAAAACGTAAATGCGCCACCCACCTTGAGATATAAGTTCTAAGGTCTTAAGTATAGTTACAACGGCTGCCCCACCCTTCAAACCGAAACGCATTACTGCTTCACAGCAGAAATAGATAGGGCGGTGTTACCTACCCGTGCGGACTCACAAGAGGTCCTACCACCAGTAATTACGCAAATTATAATTTTGCGGGTTTGATTTTTATTACACGATTTCTGTCATTCCTTCACCGTGGAAGTCAATCGCTCAACACGAATGTACCGGACGTCTTATCCTTTAGGCCACGACGACTTCAAGTAGTGGTAGGTGCTGATTCTGCTACGGAAGGATGGCAGGAACAGTTCCATCTACATTTCGGCTTAAAAAGAATACAATTTAAGAGTACTCAATGGTAGGCAGCAACTTCTCTATACCCCTGGCTTTGCTGGCATCCATGAGCAGTAACCACTTACCATCGGGTGGACCGTATGCTCGTCGTATAATCTAACTTATCGTTATATTATCTTCAGTCACACCGAAAGCTCCCTTTTTTTTAACGTCATGTAAAACTAGTTTTAATTTTATCAAGGATTTGCAAAAAATATACAGAATGATATATTAAGATAGTTGATATAAAGATCTAGGGGACTTAATTTACGAGCTTTTAAGCGCCGTTGGTATTCGTGGTGGTTTACTCAAAATTCATTGACTGGATGTGATTTGACTATATTAATGAAGTAAGAAGAAACTTCTAATGCGACTTCCAACAAGGTTGTGTTAAACATTTAACGCTCCTGGGGAGGGGGAACAGAAAGAGACAGAGCGGGAGTGAATGCGTGTTACTCGAACGCACGCGCCTAGTATACCTGTCACAGGTCAGCGCGAGCGTTAGCAACGAGTGGCGTCCAATATTTTAATGAAGCATTAAAATATTTATATATATGTCGGATTAAGACTCAGACATCAGAAATGTGAAATATACATAATTATTTTTCTGTCTATAATTTAAAATATATATGTAACCTCTATACGATTAATCCTTAAAGAGGTTAATATGTTATTTATATCATTCTTCTATAGATGACATAAATAGAATTGCGATTATTAAAAAATTAGAATATTAGACATATAAAGAGCATTTTTGCAATATTAAAATATAAAAAGATATAAAAAGAATGGTGAAGCAATAGCTTTAAATGTTGTTTCTCTTTATAAGAGCAACTCAATTGCTATAGTTTTACAAAGCTAAACTGTATTTTGATTTAAATAAATAAATACATTATATATATATAATATAAATGATGAAGATGTCGCATCTCTTATATACAGCATTCCCTATTACAAGAGAAATATGATTTAAGGATGAAAAATGAAGAAAACCACAATACTAAACATCGAAAAAGAAGTTTCACTTCATTCTTCATGCACCGTTTTTTTTTATTGCCTTTATAGGCAGACGGAGATACCGCCCATCTGATAGTGAGTGGTTACCGTCATGGACGCTAACAATGCCAGGGACAGAGCTAAGCCGCTGTCTACCGTTAAGCACTCTCCGCAAGCCTCGCTTGAAGTAAGCTTATCCGCAGGTGGCTTCTGATAACGCGCTTAGACTGTTTCACGACAATCAAATTTGACGTTAATAAGTGTCGGAGGACGGTTGTATTTGCTGTTCTTCCAAATCTAATTTAATTTACATGGTTTGAATAAATTTAAATAAAATTAAACGAGGACAGTTAATACGTGTAATTGAACGATAAATTAACTTATTTATAATGTTGCGATCGTGCGATAGCGCTTACAGCTTATGCTATTTAAATGGCTGCGTTATTTTAGCGTGCTCTGTTAAAACGTTGTAGTTTATTTATTTTAGTATTTAGGTGGGTGAATGATCTCACGGCCTACCTGATGCTAAGTGGCTACCGAAGCCCATGGGCACCTAGAACGTAAATTACGCAACCTACCTTGAGATATGAGTTTTAAGGTCTCAGTTTTACAATACAACGGTTGCCTTACCCTTCAAACCGAAACGCATTACTGCTTCACGGCAGAAATAAGGAGGGTTCATCAAATCTCAGTTTTTACAATATAGTATTTTAATATTTACTAGCCTACTAGTTTCGCTGGGCATTTAAAATTAACATTAATATTTATTGTCATTATTATTAGAGAGTCCAACACTCATATAAATATTAGCCTATCTATTAAGTACATGTACTTTCTACATGGATACCAAGTTTCAAGTCAATCGGATGCACGGTTCAGTAGTTATAACGGTACATCCGTAAAAACCACTGTAGATTTATATATTAGTATTGAGGTATAGATAGATGATTTATGCTATTTTCCAAATAATGCTTTTAAAATTAATTTTAGTGATTGAAGAAAGCAATTTCTTCTCTGGCTTTGATTGTTCTGAGACACAAATAGATGGTATGGTAGAGTTGGTACCGTCATCTTAATTACAGCAGGGAGACTGAGAGCGTTCTAAGCTTCCTCAGATGCATTTCAATAATTACATCTCTCCCATGGACTAACCATTTGATATGTGGCAAGATATGGATACAGTACGTCTTGTGCTGCTGCCCACAGTGACATATATTTAGATATTCTCGATTCTAACGATACCAGCCATACTAATTGCAGACGGTTTTATTGGATCAGTATATATCTACAATTTTCTGTTTGAAGGGCGGGGCAGCCGTTGTAACTATGCTTGAGACCTTAGAACTGATATCTCAAGGTGGGTGGCGGCATTTACGTTGTAGATGTCTATGGGCTCCAGTAATCACTTAACACCAGGTGGGCTGTGAGCTCGTCCAACCATATAAGCAATAAAAAAAATCGAGTTGACCTTGAGGACAAAAAACGTAAGAAAAAAAACATGTGTGCAATTCACACGTGGTAGAAGTGAAACCTTCCAAAATTAAAATAAAATTATCCTAAACGTCTTAAGTATATGTAAAATTTTGTCATTAGTAAATAATTGTAAGGTAGCGCCCTCTGTGAATTGATATTTTAATTTCACGTATAATCCTAAATTAAAATTCACTACAAGAGCTTTCATACACACGTTAGTATTAAAAAATCTCACAGATGGCGCTGTATTAAATAGTATGTATATTTCTGTCTCATTCTTTGCTGGCTTCATCCTACACATTTTTGTATTTGTGTCTCTTACCTGTCGTTTTTTCC
>NW_021011499.1:1899230-1911435 GCF_003987935.1 Bombyx mandarina | reverse complement strand
ATGTGTGCAATTCACACGTGGTAGAAGTGAAACCTTCCAAAATTAAAATACAATTATCCTAAACGTCTTAAGTATATGTAAAATTTTGTCATTAGTAAATAATTGTAAGGTAGCGCCCTCTGTGAATTGATATTTTAATTTCACGTATAATCCTAAATTAAAATTCACTACAAGAGCTTTCATACACACGTTAGTATTAAAAAATCTCACAGATGGCGCTGTATTAAATAGTATGTATATTTCTGTCTCATTCTTTGCTGGTGTCTCTTACCTGTCGTTTTTTCCGTTGCATCCGGTTTGAAATCACAACGATTCTAAAGAAGTTTTCACTTCAAAAAAAAACAGTTAAAAAAATATAAGCGCACAGTTATTTAGCGTGTGGCCACACTGAGCGTCGCCTCTTCACGAAATAAATGCCAGAATTATGCAAATGGCGGGCGCGAGCCACAAATACAATTATACGCAGATAACGCGCGTGCCTACAATATGTTGTGACTTTTAATTCAATTTTTCATTATCTTTAGTTACGCTTGTTTGCTTCGCGGGTTTTAGATTCGGATAATGGTTCTAATCTTGGGCTCTGCTGTATATTGGGCAAAGGAAAACACGCGAACTGTCATAGCGAAAATTCAAAGATAAGTTTAAAGATAAAATGTTTGTTTGTTTTTTTTATTGCCCGTGTAGGCAGACGAGCATACGGACCACCTGATGGTGAGTGGTTACCGTCGCCCGTGAACTTCAGCAATGCCAGGGGCAGAGCCAAGCCACTGCCTACCGTTAAGTACTCTCCACAAGCCTCGTTTGAAGAAGGACATGTCACAGCGCTCGGGAAACACCGTGGGGGGGAGCTCATTCCATAGCCGGATGGTACGTGACAGAAAAGATCTCTGGAAGCGCACTGTGGATGAACGCAGAGACTCCAGGTAGTATGGACGAACTCTACTCCGGTGGCGGGCGGTGCGATGGTAAAAACGAGATGATGGTGTCATCTCAAATAATTCCTCAGAGCACTCCCCGTGGAACATACGGTACAAAACACAGAGGTAACCGAAGTCCCTCCACAGATCCAGAGGTTCCAAACGATCCATGAGAATGGGATTATCGACAATCTAGCTCTCTTCTGTATGGAGTGGTAAAGATTTTATGCTCTTCTTGAAGTAGTCAGGTGTACGGAAGCCAACAAACTCTGCAAAGGTATTTTGTACTGCCTATAGAGTATTTAATTTTTCCCTACCAAAACGTTGTCCTTTGGAAAATGTCAAAACACGTCATTACGGATCCTCCCGATCCATTAACGGTGCTTTTAGGTACCTCAAGCACCGGTCACCGTCCGGTCACCGTTCACCGTCGAGCCCGTCGCTTGCGACAAAGGGTCCGACGAGTGAATTAACCCACTGACACAGCTCACTGAGTTTCTCGCTGGATCTTCTCAGTGGGTCGCGTTTCGGATCCAGTGGTAGATTCTGCGAAGCACTGCGCTTGCTAGGGTCAGTGTTAGCATCACTCCGATTTGAGCCCCGTGAGCTCACCTACTAGTTAAGGTTACGCTGAAATAGCCTCTCAAGGCTATCAGCTTAGGTAGGAAAAAAAAAATGGAAAATGACGAAGTCTGCTCGTGCAAAGTCTGGTGAGTACGATGCATGAGGCCAAGCTTCTAATTCTTGTACCTTAAAAAGGTCGAACGTTGTCGTGTAAGAGCAGTGGGGAAAAGCCATTAACCGGGGCTGACCGGAGATTCTCCATCATTGTATTCAGTTCCTCACGGCACACATCCGTGGGAATGCTGGTAACATTGGTTAAGAAGCTGCGAAAAATTATACAGGCACTATTTTTGGAGGAGCTCACAGCCCACCTGATGTTAAGTGGTTACTGGAGCCCATAGACATTTATAATGCAACGTAAATGCCGCCACTTAACTTCAGATATGAGTTCTAAGGTCTCAATATAGTTACAAGGGCTGCCCTACCCTTCAAACCGAAACGCATTACTGCTTCACGGCAGAAATAGGTAGGGTGCTGGTACCTACCCATGCGGACTTACAAGAGGTCCTACCACCAGTAAAGACCTAGACCTCCAAACAATGACCTTACTTAGGGGTAAGGTTTTCTTTGGGGCATTGCTTATGTGTTAAAACAAGATCAAAGTAACACGATGACCGCTTATGGTTGACACGAAGAAACCATTTTTCATCGCAAGTAGCAATGTGCTTCAAAAATCAAAATTCCCTTCGTTTCTGAGTCTTTTAAGCAAGGCATAGCATACTATTTTCTCGATTTTTTATGGTGTCCATTTTGATCGAAAAGATACAAATCTATACTAATATTATAAAGCTGAAGAGTTTGTTTGTTTGAACGCGCTAATCTCAGGAACTACTGGTCCGATTTGAAAAATATTTCAGTGCTAGATAGCCCATTTATCGAGGAAGGCTATAGGCTATATAACATCATGCTAAGACCAATACAAGCGGAGCACCAATAAAGAATGTTTCAAAATCGTTTTTTTTCCTTTTTGAGAGCATCCATTGCGTGCGCTGCGGAAACGGTTAAAGTTTCGCTAAAGTAATGTAGGAGAGAATTGTTCCCCTTTAAAAGATCTAAAAAAGTCTGTGACAGCATATTCCTATATATTAAGGTTGGGTGGTAAGAGGCGGGTAAAATTTAGCGTTATGCCAAAGTAACTGTTCCATGCGGACGAAGTCGCGGGCAAAAGCTAGTGCAGTATAAACATAAACATTAACAAATAAACAAATTACTGATTATGGAAATGGTATTCCATAATGTTTCTTTTTAATTTCATTCATTTCAATTTAGATTTTATTAACCGCCAAACATAAATTACGTTTCAAATGGCCAGTATTGTAGAACGGAAATGTCTTAGGTAAAGAACCTATTATTATCTATGGAAGATTATTAAAGTAGAAAAAAAAACAACTAGTCAATATTAAAAAAAAAGTGTGTGTGTCCGCTCCGACGCACGACTGGAGTTTACTGGATATAAAAAATTAAACGAAACAATACGAGAAATAGTTCTATATTACGACAACACGATACACTACAGATTATTAACAAATTAACGAGACACAAAACAAACGACTAACAAATATATGAAAATACAATAATGAGAGAAACGCGCGATCAGTACGAGGCTTTGTGGCGGACTGCCGGCGCAGCAGCCCGGCGTCACCTGCGATAACGCGGCCGCGCGTTGGCTCCTGATTGGCGCGCGCACGCATCACGCAATCAGGAGCCAATCAGGCGCATAACGCATTTCGTGTGACATGCTAGTACGATTTTGGTCCCCATAATTTTCATACCCCGGGCCTATATATGTAAATCGATTCTAAAGGAGTAAACTCCAATAATTTTATTCTTTAAATACCTGTTTATAAGTCTTTGTGAAGCCTTCAAACATTACTTAAATAGATCCGATAATTTTTTACAGCAGTTAGAGATATCGAGATAACTTCGATAATCGAAAAAGCGACAAGATCGTTATTCTAAATTGACAAGCAATTTTAAGTGCTAAGTGCAGAACGATAAAGTGCCATTATAAAGGCAATTTTAAATTTGTAAACTTGGTTTTGTAATACGAGGTGTCAATCTGAGGACAATCTGAACGCCATTTACTATTTAAAAACATTCGATTCTTATTTCAAAAGTAAGTTTGAGACCGCGAAAATGTCGCACTTCATTTTATGTCATTGAAATAATTTTGATTATTTTATTATGAAGTATTTATTGTTTATGGTAAGATACTGTTTATGTGGAGTTTTCAAATGTTTTAGTTTGTTAGGATGTACATCAGTTTTTAGAAGTAGGGAAAAGTAGTAGGGTAGCACGACCTCAAAGTTATTGGTGTCAGGAACTGGAAGGAGAAAGCCCTGAACAGAGTAGTCTGGAGAGGCATACTGGACCAGCCTTAGGCCCACCCTGGGCTGTAAGGCCTAAGCTGATGAAATGAAGCCATAGTAACCCAGAAAAATATTAAAGAAAATAAGGACTACCAAAAGTATTTTATGTTAATTTTAAAATAATAAAAAAGCAATGTTTCTTTCTAAAAACTGAAGCGTTAGTACTTATTGTGACATTGTTAACAGTAAATAAACATTTAGTGCTTTCATTGCTTTCAATGAGTTCATGGCCTCGTGGATAAGATGTCCAGTGCAGTCGTTCCGAGGATGTTGGATGCTGTGATACCAGAGTTCAAATCTCGTTCAAAATCCAGTACTATACTTCCTTGTTTCCATACCCCGAAGGGAGTGTCCAATGACACCTCACTGATGTTTTGAAATAAGAACGCCGCATTCGCAATTTGAAACTACGAATTACATGTTTAAAAAGTAGGGAGCTGTTTTTTTAACTCCCGCTGAATACAATTTGATTGCAATCTTTTAAAGGTATTTTATTGAAAATTGATCTTTATATCTGTGATATAAGGATTATGTCAAATTTCTTAGAGTGTTTATTATGTTTGCGGATTAAACAAAGCCGTTTATTTTTCTTTTTGTTCGACATTATAGCGTCGATTTGGGCGTTAAGTTCCTTTTTTGAAAAATGAATAGGTAAATAGTGTTGTGTCGTGTTACAAAGCTTTTGTAATCTGCGATATATTTTTTGAATCGATCCAATGGATTTTGAATTCTATTTCTCTAAATATAAAACATTTATTTTTTATCTAAGTCCGCTGCGTTGGTATTGTGAATTGCTTTAAGAGCGTTTTTGAATTGTTAAAGAATTTGATTTTTATTATTTAAATATAGAAGTCTTTTGGGTCTAATCAATGAATAGTTTATTTGTTCAGAGTTTTTAAGTATATTATTATATTCATTTTTCTTTTGTTTTAATTGTACAGATGGGTGAATTACCTCAAGGTCTGTTGGTAATTGACTGATAAAATACATGCCGCATTTTCCCTTAATCTGGTAAAGTATTACGATCAAGAGTGCTCACGGACTGACTTAGTGGATCTATAATTAATATCCATGTCTTTAGAGCCTTCTCGGGGTGATATAATAAAACTATCGCGCCGGGCAATTAGCCCCGAAATTATCATTACGCCTTATCGTTCGGGGGTGAGCAGTGTCACAATTTATTTCTATTGTCATCCCGACAGCTGTCCCGTTTGAAATAATAGAAATTAACTTTTTAACTCTATTCAGTTAATTATAATGTGCCGGGTGAGCGGACATTTTTTTTTGTTCGGACACCATTTCGAGGTGCTTTTTTATTGCTTAGATGGGTGGACGATCTCACGGCCCACCTGGTGTTAAGTGGTTACCGGAGCCCATGGACATCTACGACGTAAATGCCGCGACCTACCTTGAGATAATAGTTCTAAAGTCTCCGTTTTTACAGTACAACGGCTGCCCCACCCTTCAAACCGAAACGCATTAGTGCTTCAGGGTAGAAATAGGCAGGGTGGTGATACCTACTCGTGCGGACTCACAAGACGTCCTACTTTTTCCTATTTTTTGTTGTCAAATCAGAATATCGTCAATGTACCTAGATATAGACAAATAAATATCGAGTGTTGAAGGACTATTTGGTTTAAGCGACATCTTTGAAACTTTACAGGAGAAGAAACATTTAAAGTTTAAATTTTGGAAAAAAAAATCATAACAAAAAGAAAACTGCTTCTGCTATTTGAATGTAGTAAGGTCAATTGAAGTTCAATTAAACATATTGATCTGTTGATGCTAATATCAATTAAAACGCACCTTTAATTATAAAGATAAATGTCGCGTGCTAATCGAAATGTCGCTTAAAACAAAAAGCCTTTAATTGATATGCATTATTAAGGATAACTAAAAAAAAACTATATCTATTAGATCATGATAAAATTGTATTGGAATGACACGAGAAGCATCAGCCTTCAAATACAGTCGAATCGAAAACCTCCTCTTTTTTTTAAGTCGGTTAAAAATCTAGACAGTTTCTTATAAGTTCGTTCGGTGTATGAAAAACAATCTAGGTACGTGACATCTATGTTCCTCTATAGTCTCCGCGTAAACACCCACAGCTCTTCGCCTTAAGAACACAACAATACGTCCTTATATCGTACAACTAGCGACCCGGCCTCGCTTCGCTTCGGAAACCGTAATTTATTACTGATTTCTCCACTATTTAATGGATCTTATTATACACATAAACCTTCCTCTTCAATCGCTCTATCTATTAAGAAAAACTGCATCAAAATCCGTTGCGTAGTTTTAAAGATTTAAGCATACATAGGGACAGACATAACTATACCTAGTCAGGTCATAAATTCTGTCACATGTTTAATGTAAAATAATTGAAACAAGTTTATTCATTATGTAACCATTCATATACCAAAATGAACTTAACAAAACATAGATTCTTATGACACTAAAGTTTATTCAAAATGACCTCCGTGATTTTGAATACAGGCCTTCAATCTGCGCGGCCAGTCGTCTATCGCAGCACGAACGAGGTCCATGTCAATATCGGCGGCTGCCTTAATCAAGGATGTCTTGAGTGACTCCAAATTGGGATGAGGCTTTGAGCACGCCTTTTCCTCCAAGTGTTGCCATATCTTGTAATCTAACGGATTCAAATCTGGACTGGAGGAGGGCCAGTCTTCGTGCCGGATGAAGTCGATTTCACGCGCCGCCAGCCAGTCTTGTGTGCTCTTCGCTCTATGAGCTGGCGCCGAATCTTGTTGGAATACCCAGTGCCTGTTATTGAACATGGTATGAGAAACAGGTTCCACAAGGTTCGTCAGGACTGTATTTTGATACACAACTGCATTCGTTTTTACACTTTTCTCACAAAAATGTACCTCTGTTAAGCCCCAATAAGAAACTCCCAACCATACCATGAGCGAGGATGGAAAATGACCTCGTTGGACACGCGGAATACGGTTGCTCGCTTCTTCACTACTGTGTGCGTACGCCTTATCATTTTGTTTGTTGTAACCCCATCTGAAGGGCCAACAGTTTCTGCTTACGTTTGGGATTTCTTTGAATTCGCGCCTTCACAGCTTTTATCACTGCTGGAGTCCTAACAGACCGAGGGCGACCACTTCTTGACCTGTCATCTACACTAGAGTCTTCATTGTATCGTTTGATGGTACGGATAAACGAATCTTTTGGTTATATTCAAATTTTTCAGTATGTTAAAAATTTGAATTGGCGCGTAACCGCAACGATGCAACGCAATAACTGCAACACGGTCTTCTTTAAGCGCCCACTCCATATTTAAAAATGAGTAAAATTCTAAAAGTATAAATTTTTATTTTCATGAACAATTCGAAATTCGAATTCAATAAACTTTTTTGTGGCCAGCATTCTAAAAGAAAAGTTTTTACTGTGTGACAATACTTATGACCTGACTAGTTATATAGGGACAGAGAAAGCGACTTTGTGACTATGTAGCGAAGACCGTATGATAATGGAGGTCATTGCCCTTTAACTGCGTCGAAACAAAAAAAAAAGGGCGACCCGTTATAATTGGCTATAAACAAAAAAAACACAAAACTTGAATATCACCGATAAATATTCATATTTATTAATTAACATTCCTCTGTCTGCCCTGTCAAAATAAGGCTAGTGCATAATTGTGTTTTTTTTTTTAATTAATATTTTTGTTTAATTCTGTTTTTATGAATAACAATATTTAATCACGTGGAGTAATTAAAAGTTTCACTGGCGGTGTAAGCGTGGGCTTTCACGCGGAACTTTAGGGGAGGACCGGCTTCGCGGAGTTGGGACCTCACCTGCTGCTAAGAGCTTTTTTTAAGGACTAGCTCAAGGCTCATCTCGGGTAGAGTGAGTCTTAGAAAATTCAGGGAACTCTGAGATGAATCGTATTGCATTAGATATGATATGCATTATTGCATACTTATTTATTAAACTTCATGTGCAATTTAGATTATCGGAATTAATGCATTCTTTACCAGTCAACCAAAAGGAAATAACGGTAGGTTTTTTTATTTTCTTTTTTTTTCCTACCTAAGCTAAGAGACTATATCAGCGTCGCCTTAACTAGTAGATGAGCTCACGGGGCTCAAACCTGATGACGTTGCTAACACGAATTTACCACCGGATCGGAAACGTGACCCACTGAGAAGATCCGATGAGAAACTCAGTGGGCTGTGTCTGAGGGTTAATTTACTCGTCGAGCCCTTCGTTGCAAGCGACGGGTTCGACAAGAACGATGACCAGGGTAGGTGGTAGGTGGAGTATACAAATATCTATATCGACGGGAGACAGCGAAAATGTAACTTGCATTTTGAACTAAATCACTTTTTACATCTTATATCTTTAAACGAGCAATTCTTGCATAATCTAAAATTTAGTATACAGGGGATTTCGGAGGCGATAAATCGATCTAGCTACGATTTATTTTCAGAAAATGTTGTTTTATTCGTGTTTTCAATAATCAAGTTTATCGATAATCAACTTAAACATAAACTTATTTTTTTATTAAATTGAAAGAAAATAACAAATAATATAATATCAATATCAATATGTAATTCGTATTTAAATATAACTTCTAAAAAACACAATTTATCAAAAAAAAAAACCGAGCAAAGTTCGGTCATCCGGGTATTAGACATAATATTGCTCTGGTGTCAAGTTATTATAGCTTTTTCCAGTTACGACAATTCCGGTTTCTTCTACGAGCTTCCGCTTAAAATGGAAGCGTGAAAACCGAGGAAAAAAACTATACCTATAGTTGCACTTTTTTCCGTATTTTTTTGAGGTAGGAATGAATCTTTACTATATAGCTTCAAAAATTGTGGGACTACCAAAGCTATCCATCAAACGACTCTCCTGCACTCTTACTCGACGCCCGAACCCCACCTGAAGCAGAACCTGGGAAACATAGGGATTACCGTGGTCAACACGAAAACCATACGCGCGGCTCATCGAGAAAACGCCTGACTGGAGTCCACGACTCTACGTGGGCCGTCAAAACCTGCCCGTCAGGCCACCCCGGGGATGCCATTGGTGTCCCAGATACCCCGTTAGACCTGCGCGTTACATATGTGTTTTTAATGTTAAACAGCTATTTCATGTGACCCCACTGAGTTACGCACCGGATCTTCTCAGTAGATCACGATTTCTATCCATTAGCGATTCAGCACTGCTCTTGCTAGGGCTAGTGTAAACAATTTCTCTAAGGTCAAGCCCTGTGAGCTCTCCTCAAAGCTCAGTGTGGCTAGAATAGCTCTTCGAGGCTGTATGGGTTTGGGTTTTTTTTCCACAGGAGAAAATCGCCCACCCGCGCGGCAGGTGGGGTATGTGGGAGTTGAAAAACTCCTGCCGCTCACGGCTAGTGCCTTAACCCGGACCGGGCTGGAGCCCAGCCGGGACTATTGAGACGGCAGGACAGGGTTGACGCCAGAGCATATTACATCCGTCCCATCAGCGTTTAGGTAGCTTAACACGAAAATGTCAGCAGACAATGAAATCAGAAAAAATAAAATCGAGAACCACATATACAGATTCGCATTTCCTTTGCAGTCCTCTCTAACTCGTAGTACCAACGGGAAAATATCAAAAACAAACCTAAGCTCTAATGTTAGGCCGTGTACATACGTCGTAAATAAAGTAAAGCCGCACTCACACGGCTCGGCTAATGACTGAATAACTGATATTTACGCGCTCCGAGATATATTTTGGTGATCGCGTTGAGGTAACAAGATTGGACACTGTATTAAAGACTGATTAGAGAAACGTAATTCATTTATCGGTTTCTCTAGTAGAAAATAGCGTTAGATTTAAGTCTAAAATTAACATAAAGTATGTTAAATAAATATTTATAAATGATTGCTGGTGCGTTGCATAGATAGATAGCTCTTTATTGAACACTAGTGGCCCGCTCCGGCTCCGCTCGGGTCTTTAACAAAAATTTCAACGATATTTGAAGTTGTTTTATTTTTTAAAATAAAAGACACTTATTGCTGCATAACTATAATAGTTAGACATATGGTGTCGCGACACTTTTTGTAAATAATGATGTGTTCTACAAAGTTGTAGTACGTTATTTTATTCTATCATCAATAGTTTTCGCAGGGCACGCGATGTAAAGAATATTTTAGGTAATTTTTGTACCTTGGGTTACATTATTGGAGTTTCAGTAAGCATCCCTAATTTTTTTCAAAAAAGATTATAGCCTATGTCGCTCGGGAATAGTGTAGCTTCCAGACAGTGAAAGGATTTTTCAAATCAGTTTCGTAGTTTCGGAGCCTATTCAATACAAACAAAAAAACAAATCTTTCTTCTTTATAATATTAATTATATTATAGTATAGACAAGGCTTATCTTTTTTCCTATTTTTTCCCCTATTTGATGGTAGCCTAAGGGGCTATTCCAGCTACATCTGGACGTGTAGGTGAGTTCACGGGTTTAACACGAGAGAATTTGCTAACACTAGCCTTAGCAAGAGCAGTTCTTCGCAGAATCTACCACCGGGTCGGAAATGCGACCCCATTACTGGAAATTTACCTAAACTTATAGTTTATATATTTTATTTTCAAAATTAAAATAACTAATTTACTGCGGAAACTTTATCATATGTCATATATTCCAAAAACATAAATAAATTAACAATTTTCTAACATTTATAATTTTTGCACTAAGGGTGACTCATAATTATATTACATAAAAAAAATTAATTAAATTTCTTTAATTACAGAAAATAGAAAAATAGATTATTATTTTAACCTCCAAGGAAATAAATTGATTAAATAATTTTGATTATGAATTTTTACCAAAAGTACTGTGGTACCAACAATGGTTTTGTTGCAGTGAAATGATACCACTAATTACAATTTTATATTTAATTAAATAGCGATCAAATACAAATGTTAATAGCGAAGCACCAGCGTATGTTTTGTCTCGAACTGAACCGAATGAAAACATTTTGCGAGTACCGACGAATATTATATAAAGTGCGATGCTCCAGCGCAGGGCCGTACTCAGCGCAGGGCCGCACTCAGACTCGCTACAGCACCAAATAATGGATGAATTGAATTTCTTGAATTATCAATTAAAAATAAAATTATCAATAAATTATATTGAGCAACCTTAACAATACAAAAAAAAATACTTTAAAAAATTTGCTGCACTGGGCACTTGCCCCGGCTGCCCCTAATGTAAATCCAGCACTGCGTGGGGTGAAGCCTCGATGCACGTGAAATCTCCGACAAGATGGTGGAGAGTAGAATGATGGTGAACCGTCGGTTTGTTCTTTATCGGCTGATTCGCGTACGTCTTTTAGGAAGGCATAGAAAATACTGCCGCCAGTCACATTCGCCCGCGTTCCATTTCTTTCTTTTTGGTTCTTTTCGAATCACCTGTCAAGTCTTAGTCTATGTCCAATCGTCGCAGGTTGTAGGTCCTGTCAAAAAGGTTACACGCCACCACAGATCGTATGTATGTAGCATAGTCACGAAATAAAAAGGCCACTGGACTATGTCGGAAATTTGGTGCTGCAACTCGGCCACACTGGTCGCAGACCTAGAGACCTCGAGACCATGTGAAAAGATGTAGTGCTGAAGGACAAGAAGGAATGTCAATTTTTTTTGCCCTTGCAGTCGTACGGTCATAAGGCCCACCTGATGGTGAGTGGTTACCGTCGCCCATGGACTTCAGCAATATCAGCGCCAGAGCCAAGCCGCTGCCTACCATTAAGTGCTATCCACAAGCCTCGTTTGAAGAAAGATATGTCATAGCGCTCGGGAAACACCGTGGAGGGGAGCTCATTCCAAAGTCGGATGGTACGTGGCAAAAAAGGTCTCTGGAAACGCACTATGGATGAACGCAGTGGCTCCAGGTAGTATGGATGAGTTCAACTCCGGTGGCGGGCGGTGCGATGATAGAAACAAGATGATGGGATCATCTCCTACATTTCTCAACAATTTTATAAAGTACACTCTATGAAAATAATCACAACACACACTCATATACAAAAACTAATTGACTAAACTAATTGATTGATTGATACCGGTACAAAATGTCAGGTGATATGACGTAGGCGTCACACGATGTGTATCTGTGTTTAGTTCTGTTGGAGTACTCGCCTACTTCCTTTGTTACTAGTGGTAGGACCTCTTGTGAGTCCACGTGAGTCTTTGTGTTTAACAACAATAACGAAAAAAATATATATAATCAGACAAGATTTTTTTTTTTTTTTTTTTTTTTTTTTTTTTTTTTTTTTTTTTTTTTTTTTTTTTTTTT
>NW_021011499.1:1182314-1251391 GCF_003987935.1 Bombyx mandarina | reverse complement strand
GGGGCGCCCTTCCCCCCTAGAGCGGAGGTCGCTACGCCACCGGTAATCGGCAGCGAGCGCCTCCGCCTCCAGGTCCCAGGGTGGCGCCCCGGCGAGCAAGCACGCCGCCTCGAAGGAGACGGTGCGGTATCCTCGGATCGCCCTGACCGCGATCGCGCGCTGCGGACGTCGCAGCGCGGCGACGTTCTGGCGGGTCAGGGCGTGGCACCATACGGGCGCGCCGTATAGTGCCATCGACCGCACCACCCCCATGTAGAGGCGGCGCGCCACCTGATCGGGACCCCCGACGTTTGGAAGCAGCCGGCTCAAAGAGCCGGCCGTCGCCATCAGTCGAGGGCCCAACTTCGCAAAGTGAGCGCGGAAGTTCCACCGACCATCCAGTTCAAGGCCGAGGTACCGAAGACCGGTCACCCCGACCCCGACGCGGACGCCTCCGATCACGAGGTGGGCACCCAGAGGCGGCGCTCGTCCCGGCCCGTGAAACAACAGGGCCTGGGTTTTGTCGAGAGGCGCTGACGCCTACCTGACCTGACCTTACCTGAGTAAACGTGGTCAAATTTCTAAAATTGAGCGAACTCCAATATGTGTAATATTAATCCTTTGACGAGTGTAAGTAATTACATTGTATATTTCATTTATTATAAAAAAAAATAACATCATATTCCTAACCTAAAAGTACATGTTATTATCCGCAACACGTTTCGTCAGATTACAGAAATAGAGTTATCAGCAACATGCTTCGTCAAAGTGTGTAATATGTGTAAGTAGTAAATAAATGTTGTAACTGTGTTAGGTAGTGGAGTTCCTGCCCCAGTAGCCTTGGAGCCGTGTGCGGGCGGCAGGGCGGCGGTGCTGTCGCTGCTGGTGCGGCTGCCCACGGGCGGCACGGGGCGGGCGCCCCCGCTGGGCGGGCTGGCCGTGGCCTCGGCTCTGGTCACGCTGGGCCACCACCCCCCCGCCCACGCGCCGCACAACAACAAGCGCGCCCGTCCCCGCTGACGTCACAAGCGGGCGCGCTCCTGAACACGGGTACGTGATTCTCGCGTTGGCAGTTAAATAGGATACGTTTGCGTTGGAGTCGTTAAGCAAAAAGAAAAATGAATGGACTTGGTGCGTGTGATGTGATGGCGGACACGTGGCGGGCGACGAGCGATCAGCTTGTGCGCACCGAAACGTAATGTTGAAACGTTTTAGTTTTAATAAATTATTTTTTTCTGTAGCCGCATTCGAACATGACAACATAGACACGTAGCAATTAAATTTTATATATATATAATTTTTTTTTTAAATTATCAATAACACAAATCGTTCGGTTTTTTTTTTTATATATTTTTAACGCAATGAGATCCGTTGCAATAATGAATTAACCAGTTCAATTAGGTACGTGTCAATATATATTTATTTTATATTCGTTATTTGATTAGTTTAAATAAATTTAAAAAATAACCCAACGTAATATTTAAGTATTAATATGTATGTGAAGAATGTAATTGTAAATCGGAGTCGCTTTAATGATTGTAAAATATTTATGTTTTTTTTTGTTTAAGTTAATAATAATTAAGTCACTTCCATGTATAAAGTTGCCAAATGTAATTAAAATGAAATGACTTTGTAAGTGCACTTTTTGTAGTTTTAGCAGTTAAGTGCAACACTTTAATGGCCTGCGTGTTTTTGATAAAATAGCAGCTGGATTTTTTAATGTATACTTCGTCGAGGAAATGTTTTATCGATCATGATTATGACAATAACTATGAGAAGTTTTGTGTAGGTAGGACGTCCAATCTATCCGCTGTGAGCAGTTCACGTTGGCTCACTTTGCTAATTGGTGAAGTCTCTCTTCTAACATGGTTTGAAGAAGGGCATATAACGCTCAGGAAACACCATGGAGAGTAGTTCGTTTCGAAGGAAGGAAACGGTTGCCAATGATACGATGGTAAAAAGTGAGTGACAAGATTCACCAAAACAATTCCATAGACCTCTTACGAGACAGAAGCGCTTATTGTTGAATTTAGGTATGCTGTAAAAACATCTGGTGTATCAGTCTTTGTTTATTACACATTGAATGATTCAAAATGTAAAGTTATTTAAATTGTTAAAACTATATATATCAAGAAATACGATGTTATTATGAACAGTATTGAAAAAAAAAAAAAACGGTGCCCATACAACTTTGTGCACGTGAATGAAGTGAAACTTCTTTTTCGATGTAGTAGTATTGTGGTTTTCTCCATCTTTCATCCTTAAATCAGATTGCTCTGGTAATAGGGAATGCTGTGTATAAGAGATGCGATATCTTCAACGTTTATATTATATATTTTTTATATTATAGATAGAAAAATAAATATATATTATTATATTTTTTAAGTACTTCATTATAATACTGGACGCTACTCGTTGCTAACGCTCGCGCTGGCCTGTGACAGGTATACTACGCGCATGCGTTCGAGTGACACGCATTCACTCTCGCTCTGTCTCTTTCTATTCCCCTTCCCCAGGAGCGTTAAACGTTTAACGCAACCTTGTTAGAAGTCGCATTAGAAGTTTCACTTCAAAAAGACAGACACGATAGAAACAATGAGGCGTATTTTCTTGATCACACGATTGCAAGTTATTTGGCACGCGCAATGTACAACGCGCTGCAAGATTTCACGGAGCTGTACTAGTTGGAAAATCTTATGAACCTACAATTAGCGCCATCTGTTATTAACGGTGTATTAACTAATGATACTATTTAATGTGTGTATATACTTTGTGGACGTTAGCTTAATTAAACGCTATTTTAAATGAAAGATCGTTTGTTAAAAATATAACTAGTTTTATGCTTTTAAGTTCTACTAAGTATTCCATGAATGGATCCAGTGACGTCTAGTTTGATTTTTTATTGATTTAGATTCAAGTGTTCATAGGATTTTAAACTTTAAGGTAATCCATGTGCCCCTGTGTCAATCGCTAAATGAAAACTACCCACCAGTTACATTGCTGGCTCACTATATGAGAACTAATTAATACGAACAGTATTCGTGGCCAACTTAATGAATGAAAAATGCTTCCCGCTCCGGTATAATCTGATTTTTTATTTAATTTTGGAAGCTTGTTGTCCGAGTTGCGTAGTCTGTTTACGGGCGTGGGCTCATGAGTGCTCACGGTCGCTGAATTCGTAAACGAGAAGTGACTAATGATATTTCACTGCCTCTTTTTAGACTTTTTTTTTAGATAATACCTTTCGTTTATTATCCGAAGACAATATAGCATGTTGTGATTTTATATAATTAAAAATAAAAATAAATAAAATGTTTACAATCTCGATTTTGTGTTACGAACATTTTTGTAAGTGAAATGAAATTATTTAGAATTTAATAGAATTTTAATTGTGTTTCCCTATGTTCTTCACATTCCCCATATATTATTTAGGCCATAATTTTTTACACGTTTTATATAAATTAAAAAATTAATTAATAATTATTGTATTTTGCATTTAGATGTTTATTTTTATATTATTATTTTTAAATGAAATTTGAACTTATCTTCATTGCTATTTGGCAGTATGTTTCTGAATCCATTTTATTTGTCAAATAAAAAAAACACACGCCTGAATCTTAAAATGTAGATTAAATGTATGAAATAGATTAGCTGTAGTGTTTTTTTTTAAATATGATTTGCAATATATTTTTTGAATCATCACAATAACAATCGTTATAATATTGTTAGTTAGATTTTTATACCGAACTTTGAACCGATTTATAAGAATGGAAGATGTGATTAATATTTGAAGTGTGCTTAGTGCGAATTTTTTAACGTTTTCGATAGCGTAAAAGTTGTCTCTCTCGATAGCGTTTGCCTACGTTTGCCGCTAGGGGCGCTGTTCCAACTGCTTACAAATTTGAGTTAACTTTTACGCTATGGAGAACGTTAAAAAACTTGCATTAAGCACAGAGGTCACTGCTCGTTTTGGTCGTGCAAATGCTGCAAGATGAACCTAGATAAAGACTAGATCCTCCATGGATGGGAAACGATGCATCACATATTCTGTGAAAAATAACGCTCTAGCTAGACCTAGAACGGACATCTTGGGACACGGATATCCCGCCAATTCTATTACGTTATAGCAAAATTACCACGACTGATCCAGAAACCATTATATCTATTTCTATGATCGATCCACTGGCTCAAACGGTATGTGTTTATAGCCAAGTTCTAGGGTAAATGTGGTTTTCAGAAAGCAATAATACGATTCAAGATACTAGATGTCGATTCAAAGATTTCCAAACATTTTCTATATTGAAACATAAACAAAACTGTATGTGAAACAATATCTTAAATGTTGTTTTATAATGTATTGTTTTATGAACCATAAAAGAAAGTTTAGTCCAGTAAAACTATAGCACAAACTAAGTTACTCTGTAAAGAGAAACCAGGACCCTGAAACTGCGATGCTTTAAGACAAATATTTTTGTATGGAAACTAGCGACATCTTGTAGCGGATGTCCCTAAACTTATATATTAAATTTTATCAATTTTTGGTTTCTGAAAATTTATAAATGCCTTCAATGAAAATAAAATATGGGATTGGTAATATGTTACTGCTATCTACAGGAGCAATGAGAAACTAATTGAAGCGAAGCCATCTAGTGGCCGACGCCGGTAAACATTTTTGTTGAGTGCCTGAATTGCTTATCTATAACTAATTTTTGTGTATTATCTATGGAAATAAGATACAAATGTACCCTTATGTCACCTGTATGGCTTATTATAACCTCCTTTAAAATTTATGTCATAAATCATATAGGGGTTACATATTTATACTTTATTTTATATCATTTTAGCGAACACGCGTGTATTTAGTTTGTATCGTGCCTTCGTGAGATATACCTTACGACTGACTTGTATATTTTGTAAAAAAATAATAATAATAAATATTACATTATGTGCTTGTATAATTGATATTAATTATTAATAATGTTATGGATATGTAATCCTTTTGCTTGTTGGTTTTGTGTG
The DNA here is from genome assembly GCF_003987935.1 of Bombyx mandarina. Next base: position 1,246,393 of record NW_021011499.1, on the reverse strand, counting down.
TGTGGATAATGTTGAATTATGATTATTATTTTTTAAATTATTTTTATTGCAGGAGCCCATAGACGTCTATAGCGTAAATGCCGCCATCCACCTTGAGATATGAGTTCTAAGATCTCACTATACAACGGCTGCCCCATCCTTCAAACCGAAACGCATTACTGCTCCACGGCAGAATTAGGCAGGGCGGTGGTACCTACCCGTGCGGACTCACAAGAGGTCCTACCACCAGTAATTACGCAAATTATGATTTTGCGGGTTTGATTTCTACCACCAGTCTTCTCATTTTTTTTTCTTCACCTTATCCCACTCGGTGGGGTCGGCACAGCTAATTTTTCTCTTCCATTCTCTTCTATCAGCCGTCAGCTCAACAATCACTCCTCTCTCTTTCATATCATCATTCACTCTCGCCATCCTACCACTAGTAACTAATAAAAAATATATAATTATTGTAAAAGGTAAAAATATTACAATAATAATCTTATACCTTTAAATGAACAATTCTTGTATATTAATATATATAATCTGAATCTCGGAAACGGCTCCAACGATTTTCATAAAAATAACTTAAAATAGTATACAGGGGATTTCGGGGTCGATAAATCGATCTAGCTACGATTTCTTTTCAGAAAATGTTGTTTTATTCGTGTTTTGCAATAATCAACTCTTCCCGACATCTATTGGCGAATAATAATACTATTTTTCTTAATTGAGGGCAACTAACCGCTTTAAAGACACAAAAAGATGGCGTTATCAAAAAAAAAACCGGTCATCATCTAGTGGTAATAATTGCGCACACAAAACCAACATGATTTGTATTGTATTTGTAGTTTTTCGGTTTATGAAACTCCTCCTGCTCTTTGGAACTGATGATCGCGAATGGATCAGCCCTTATCCGATATAAGTAAGCTAATTTAGCGCTCTCTGTATTTGAAGTCGGTAAAATATAAAATATGATTGAACTCTTTAAAGTATTGCAGTGTATTGATAATACAATGGTTTCTATTTTAAGGCCTTTTCGTGATCAGCTAATATAGACTGATATCTCCGGTATCTTGATTTATCTATCAATAGTATTTGTATCCTAATCTTAATAACCCTGGATACACTGTTTAAAAACTTCCCTGTCTGTAGTACATACGTTAAACATAATTCTATACTTTGATTAGCTTGGTATATGTTTGTTTGTATGTAACAAAATTTTTGAGCCTCATTTTCACAGACTTCAAGACATCCGATTAACTTGATAATTTGCCCACGCCTCAAGGACCGATGAAGATGCAATAATTTTATAATTTCGCTTTGAAATCCTAACCTATCCTAACAGAATGTAAATATAAATGAAACGAGTTGTTAATACGGTGTGCTATATAAGCGCGTTTTTTAGTTTTTTAATTTCGTATACATTTTTTTTATAAAATCGATATACTAGAAATATCGATATGTCAACTGTTCCGCGTATCATGCTATGTTTGACGGACTATAATGGAATAAATTTAAATTTAAAATAGTGTAAAATATATTTTATTCTAAAAAAAGCGTGGGGTGCATGGTGTTATGTGTTATAAATATTTTTCTGACAGATATGAGTGGAAGAATTATTATTTCAATAATATCTTAAAAAGCACCCCTCGCTTTTGTTTTAAATAAAATATATTTTACACTATTATCAATTTAAAGTTATTAAAATTTATTTTCTATTTTTTAGTTGAATTTTATATAAAGCGTGTTTTTTAGTTTTTTTTAAACTATTATTTATTTTTCATTTTTTAGTAAAAAAGTAGTCGTAGTAGTAGTAGTTCTATAAAAGCATATTTTTAAAACTATTAAGTACTTTAACATCAATACCTGCCGTATCTATCGACTATAGATAAAAAATAATATAAATTGGCAAAAATCTTATTTTGCAAATTGAATAATGGAATAATCTTATCAAATTAGTGTATTGTCATCGGTCCTCGACAAATCTACAAAGTTTGAATGAAATCTGGCCGTTTAAAGTGGGTCAAAATCGCGTCTAAAAGAGTCAGTTACAAACATACATACAAGTGAAGCTAATATAAAGCGTGTAAAAATGTATTTTTTTCATGGATAGAGATGTAAGGTAATTAAAACATGCACTCTTTTAATTCAGTTCCAATGAGCCGCGTATTATACATAAGCAAGATGTGTATTTTAAGAGGAGTATTTTGCGATTAATCGTAACTGCCATTTAGTGCTTTGTTTTTAATATTTAGTGTTTAATGTTTTGTAAAAGAAGTTTGAAAGATGTTTTAAGTGATTTTTCCATGTTTATTACTTTTTTAAATGGCCTTTAAATTAAAATTTTGTAAGCTTGTTTTTAGTGTTGCCAGTGTCGGCGTGCGACATAGTCCAAAAACATTAATGTGATTCGTAATTAAAAAACGTTAACATCACAATACCGTCTTTGAATAAGTACCAATGTGGTTTCTAGTATTTTTTGTAAAGCTTTACAATTAATTAACATATTATTAATTTTTTCCTAATTTTAATGTAATGGCGATATTAATGTTACGTAAACAATTTATCTAAATCGTAACGTAATATTTTACGAGTAACATGAATTTAAAAATAAAATTTGCGAGATCAGTAACATGATATGCATTCTGTTTGTTTTGCAAAAAATGTCCTTATTTCGTCACGTTAGTGTTTATTTTGCCTTGGCGTCTCGCTCCAAGTTATTACCGTAATATTTAGAACAAATGTCGTCTTAAAAATATTTGTCTAGATGTCTATAATAACGCTAATACGCCCAGCAGACGCCCGGCCATGAAAAAAAACTTATGAAATTGTAAAAAAATTTTAGGCAAATCGGTCCTCCCGTCTAAGAGTTTGGTGGAAAATTTAATATATCGCCACAGATGCAAGAAATAACATTGTAACTCAGTTTTATTTATTTATTGCATAGATGCGTGAACAAGCTTACAGCCGACTTGGTTTTACTGGAGTGTTTACTGGAGCCCATAGACATCTACAATGTAAATGCCGCCACCCACCGAGTTCTAAGGTCTCAGTATAGTTACAAGGGCTGCCTCACCCTTCAAACAGCATAATAGCATTACTGCTTCACGGCAGAAATAGGCAAAGTGGTACTTTTACCCATGCGAACTCACACAAATTTTTAGTTAAATTATCAGTTACAATGTCATTCCTTGCATATGTCGATGTATTGACTAGAAGTGCGACAAAGAAGGCGGTTTAACCCGTGTTATATATTTAATTCACCAAATAATAATGCAAAACGTAGTTTTGTTTTTTCTGGTTCTTCCAAAAAGTCCACTGAAAAAGTCTCCGTAAACAATCATCATTTTACTGAAACTTTATCCCATCCCGTCTCATTTCGTTTCCTTTAATCCCATTCTAATTGATTAAAGTCTCAAATTAATCAATTTCATATCATTTTTCATTTTACAACAAAATATAAGACTCGACTTAAAGTTCTCGGCGAAGATGTTATAAAATTTAAAAAAAATAGTACACATTGAAAAATGAAATCAAATACACGATTCTTTATAAAAAAGTAAAAAAAAAAAAATACAAAATTCCTAATGTCACGCGTCACTAAAATGATTGGCATTAACTTTTAATTTTTTTAATATTCTTTTCTTAATTATTCTATTTAATTTATGAGCAATTTTTTATATGTTAAAACGAAATTTACTCTATGACATTTGTTGTTTTATTTTGAATCTATAATGAATTGTATTTTGAAACCATTGTACCGATTCCTATACATAAAATCGTAAATAAAAAATGTTTATATGTTTGTCTAGCCTGTGTTCCATCAATGGGTTTCAATGATAAAATATAAATTAATCTTTCTTTATACGTTTGTCCTTTATGCAGTCCTAATACCGGTCACTCGCATGCGCACGAATACGCAAACCCGCAAGTGTGGGACGGCGTTTGCAAATGATTATGCAAAGTTTTAGCTGCATTCGTGGTTTTCCAAGCTGTGTCGGTTTTTTAACAGACATCAAAGCGCGCGAACCCCGAACCTTCGCGTAGTCTCCCACACATTCGTTTTCCCAGTTGCGCCGACGATTGCTAAGGTAACGGACGTATCGCCATTTTCATAGTTCGTGACGTCTACTGTGTAGCGTATCTTCATCAAAAGAAATCCCATAAAAACAGCATGGCTGTTAATGATGTCTGGGAAAGAATTCAAAACTCTTTTTCTCTTCAATGTTCTATTGACGAATTAAAAAGGAGAGAGAAATTCGTGAGACATTCGTAAACAAGTGTAGGAGGAAGCGCAAACGGGTTCGCAAATTGAGTATGCGAACCCATTTGCACAGCCGCGTAGCCGCTAGGTTTGCGAATGAATGTTTGACGGCCCTTCACATGTCAGTGGCCGGCATAAGCCACTCATCCCATTGTGATGAAACTTAATACAGTTATTGTTGGCACTCTGAAGGTTTCTATCATAGTACCATCAACACGTTTGTAAGATAACAAATTGGTGCATTTCATACATCTACCGATAATCACTGGAGCGTATCCGGGCTTCACAACTAATATAATTAAAACAGTATTTTTTTGCTGACCGTACTTCATACACACAAAATGTATTGCATAGTTGTAAACGTGTGATCTTACACTACACGAAGAATAATTATATACTGTTGAACATATTTTATAGACGTAGTTATTAATTTTAAGGCGTTGTACATATAAATGAAACCGTAAATTATTGTATTTCATAATAAAAATATCGATCATTAAATTTTTGTTTTATTACTTCTCCATAACAGAGCCATGTGGTCGGATACACATTGATTTGGAGTATTCAAATTGAGTACGGTCAATCGGGGTAACTTTGACAGTCCAATCGCAAAATACTTTTTTATTTTTTACGCGGGAAACATAGTTGTTTTTTATTGCTTAGATGTGTGGATGAGCTCACAGACCACCTAATGTTAAGTGGTTACCGGAGCCCATAGACATCTACAACGTAAATGCGCCACCCACCTTGAGATAAGTTCTAAGGTCTCAGTATAGTTACAACATAACATTAAATTTAAAAACGTAATAACATTCCGTTTCTTTTATTTCAAGTTTTTTTTCTAGATTAAGTAAAGCCACAGCTAATCATTTATAAAGCACAACAATAAGATAGCAGACACAAATGATAAAAAAATAGATAGATTTTTCTAATGAAATTTATGGATCTAATTTGTGTATAGTGATTGTATAGGGATACTCATAGTATTTTGGATAATTGGGTATCAGCTGGGGATACCCCTTTGCCAAAATGTACTCATAAATCAGGTGCCTATAGCCAAATTACTTTAAAAATCCTATCTATATTGAAGTGAAAACTTCTTTAGAATCGTTGTGATTTCAAACCGGATGCAACGGAAAAATCGACAGGTAAGAGACAAATACAAAAATGTGTAGGATGAAGCCAGCAAAGAATGAGACAGAAATATACATACTATTTAATACAGCGCCATCTGTGACATTTTTTAATACTAAAGTGTGTATGAAAGCTCTTGTAGTGAATTTTAATTTAGGATTATACGTGAAATTAAAATATCAATTCACAGAGGGCGCTACCTTACAATTATTTACTAATGACAAAATTTTACATATACTTAAGACGTTTAGGATAATTGTATTTTAATTTTGGAAGGTTTCACTTCTACCACGTGTGAATTGCNCTAACGTGTGTATGAAAGCTCTTGTAGTGAATTTTAATTTAGGATTATACGTGAAATTAAAATATCAATTCACAGAGGGCGCTACCTTACAATTATTTACTAATGACAAAATTTTACATATACTTAAGACGTTTAGGATAATTGTATTTTAATTTTGGAAGGTTTCACTTCTACCACGTGTGAATTGCACACATTTTGTTTTTTTTTCCTATCGAAACTATGTTATGTATATACAAATAAAAATTAAAAGTACCTACAAACAATGCTACTGCTATTTTCGTATTTTTTATCGTGGGTGTCATAACGGGCTATTCCAACTACTCACGGACCGGTAGGTTGGCTCACTGGCTCAACCTGAGAGAATTGCTAACACTGATCCTACAAGAGCAGTGCTTTGCTGAATCTACCATCGGATCGGAAGAGTGGCCCACTGAGAAGATCCGGCGAATCGGAATTACATGATCCTTCTGAAATATGATTATCTTAAAAGTGTGTAGACGTACCTAACACAACTGAATATTTCAAATTAAAAGTTTGTCAAATAATAGGGAATTATTTTTAGAGACTGTTAGCTCCCAAAATCAGTTTTTGTTTAATGTCGATCGCTGGGAAACTAGTGCATTGTCTATGCACGTAACAGTCAATTTGAAATAAGCAATCAAAATCTAGTCTTTCATTGTCTATATTTTTTTGCTGTTATTTATTATATGAGAATGGTTTTATTTTCTATATACCAATTCAGTTTTTGATATTTTTACAGTGTACTGAATTAGTTAAATCTACACAAACCCATATTTATTTCAGTATAAAATACAGATGGTAAGGTCATGAATGTACTCGTATGTAGTAAATGATGTTATTAGCAAACGTTCTCAGGTTTGAGCCCCGTGAGCTCACCTACTAATTCGGCGAATCTAGAATAACCCCTCATGGTTACTAGAATAAGTAGTAAAAAAAGGAAGTATTTTAATTGCATTGTTATTAATTTAGGTATAATATTCGTTTATCTATACTGACCTTAGAACTCATATCTCAAGGTGGGTGGCGGCATTTACGTTGTAGATGTTTATGGGCTCCGGTAACCACATAATATGAGGTGGGCTGTGAGCTCGTCCACCCATCTACGCATTAAAAAAATTAAAAAAAATATTGAAATAAACATCGCTCCCCTAAGGCGGGCATGTCTTTTAAATCCAAAGTTTGGGCAGCTGTATTGAAACTACGACCTTATGTCGCTGTATGGTGGTAGCGATTATGGCATTACGATTTACGAAACCCGAATACTATATAGTTATCTTTTCAGTCAGATAATGTTCATTTTCCTCGTGGTGATCGCGTCAGCGCTATGTCAAGTATTCGATGACAGCCAGTATTGCGCTGTCAGATACAGAAGGCTGTGTCAAGGCAAAGGGCTTCATGTTGCCTGCCAGTTTCCAAACGTAAGAAGTATTTTATCTATACTAATATTTTAAAGAGGAAATATTTGTTTGTTTGTTTGTACTGAATGGGCTCCGAAACGACTGAACCGATTTGAAAAATCGTTTCACTGTTTGGAAGCTACACTATTCCCGAGTGACATAGGCTATAATCTTTTTTGAAAGTAATTAGGGATCTTTACTAACTCCAATAATGTAACCCAAGGTGTAAAAAAATTACCTTAAACATTCTTTACATCGCGTGGCCTGCGAAAACTATTGATGATAGAATAAAATAATGTACTCCGACTTTGTAGAACACATTATTAGTAACAAAAAGTGTCGCAACAGCATATGTCTAACTATTGTAGTTATGCCGCAATAAGTGTTATTTTATTTAAAAAAATAAAACAACGTCAAATATCGTTGAAATTTTTGTTAAAGACCCGAGCGGAGCCGGAGCGGGGCGCTAGTTTTATATAAATCCAAATTTCGTAGACGATAGTATTCTTGTTATATTGAAATTACAAAATCAAACTTAGATTATTGTCATGCCATGTTTAACTTATTCTATTGTACCATAGCCACATTTTCGGTTCGTTTTTTTTTTTATTGCATACCTAATTGGTAGGACGAGACACAGACATAGACATCTACAACGTAAATGCCGCCATCCACCTTGAGATATGAGTACTAAGGTCTCTTCAAACTGAAACGTATTACTGCTTCACGGCACAAATAGGCAAGGTTGTGTTACCTACCCGTACCGTCATGACCTATGCAAGTGTAGTGTTCGCTCACGCGGCCCGTACTCGCCTAAAATCATTTCAAATTATCCAATCCCGTTTTTGCAGGATAGCCGTCGGAGCCCCGTGGTTCGTCAGGAACGTCGACCTCCATGACGACCTGGACTTAGAGTCCACCAGTAAGTATATGCAGTCGGCGTCGATGCGCCACTTCGATAAAGCGGCACGACACGAGAACCCTCTCATCGTGGCCGCCGGTAACTACATTCCCGATCCTGCGGACAGAATGGNTCCGCACCAGTCTGGTTTTAGTTTTCAGGCCTATCCCTCTATTCTTCCAGATCTTCTGTAGCTGAGACATCGCACTTTTAGCCATTCCGATACGTCGGCGCACGTCAGTTTCACATGAGCCTTTGTTGCTGATGCAGGACCCGAGATACACGAATTCGTCTACAACCTCTAATCCAAGCGCCCCATTCAATCTTAGAACATTTGCACGATCCACTACCATTAATTTCGTTTTTGATCTATTTATGGAGAGGCCTAGGCTGTTGCTGATACGTTCCATTTTGCTGAAGAAAAGAGACATTTCAGATTCGTCTGCAGCTAGCAGGGTCGTGTCATCGGCATATCGGAGATTTGTAATATGAGCTCCACCAATTATATTCTCTATAAGTGTGGAAAATTTTATACTCCTCCGTCCGCGCAATTTTCGCAAAAAGGGATACAAAGTTTTTGCTTCACGTATTAATATATAGATAAGGATGATTTTATACAGCTAGTCGACTATACCGATCGCTTCATCTACTTTGTAAGTGGTGTCTGTATATAGCTAACATAAGGAATCGAATTGCAGGTCAGTGTGAGTTTTTTAACGCTCTCGATCGCGCAAAAGTTAACTCATATTTGTATGCAGTTGGAACGGCGCCCCTAGCGGCAACCGTAGGCGAACGTTACAAATCCATACAAATTTGAGTTAACTTTTACGCGATCGAAATCGTTAAAAACTCACACTAAGCATACATATATCTTTAAGTAAATCTTCTAAAGTTTCGAATCTACGAGAATACGACAGAAAAACTATATACAGAAAAAAAACATATCTGTTTCTTCAGATACATTGTTTATTGAATTTGCAGACGACGTCACCGTATTGCCTCTGGGGTCGAAAGAGTGCGCGGAGGTATCTTACTTCCGAAACCAGAACTCATGATGTTGGTGGTGGGTGAGTTTTGCTATAATCACAAACGAGTTGAACGTAATAACGTTATTAATAATTAAATTGTTATTAATAACTAGCGAGCCGCTCCGGCTCCGCTCGGGTCTTTAACAAAAATTTCAACGATATTGGACGTTGTTTTATTTTTTTAAATAAAATATCACTTATTGCGGCATAACTATAATAGTTAGATATATGTTGTCGCGACACTTTTTGTAAATAATAATGTCTTCTAATGTTTTGTATTGATGATCACTTTGTTGGTGCAACTTAATAAATAAAAAAAAAAAAAAAAAAAAAAAAAAAAAAAAAAAAAAAAAAAAAAAAAAAAAAAAAAAAAAAAAAAAAAAAAAAAAAAAAAAAAAAAAAAAAAAAAAAAAAAAAAAAAAAAAAAAAAAAAAAAAAAAAAAAAAAAAAAAAAAAAAAAAAAAAAAAAAAGGCGTAGTACATTATTTTATTGTATCATCAATAGTTTTCGCAGGGCACGCTATGTAAAGAATATTTTAGGTAATTTTTTTAAACCTTAGGTTACATTTTGGAGTTTAAGAAAGGATCACTAATTAAAAAAAAAAATACCTTATGTCACTCGGGAATAGTGTATGTAGCTTTCAAACAGTGAAAGAATTTTTCAAATCGGTTCAGTAGTTTCGGAGCCTATTCAATACAAACAAACAAACCAATATTTTCTCTTTTTATAATATTAGTATAGATTAAATTATTATTAATGATAAAGTACCTAAGGCTTCATGCTATTTGCTACTAAGTGAATGCTTAATAATTCGAAACAGCACGCCTTCAGATCTGTATTCAGTGTCTCTGGTAATCCATTGACCTGAACGAATTAAATATTTAACCGAATATTTTGTATTATACGATCAATGATAGATTATAATCAACATGAGATATAAAATCGTTTTCGCAATTTGATTATATAATTAACGTGCCACTCTTCAAATAAAGGATTGATTACTTTTTCCTCTACGTATTTGCTGGTAGCGTAAGGGGCTATTCTACGTCCGGACGGGTAGGCGAGCTCAAGGGCTCAACCTGAGAGAATTTGCTAACACTAGCCCTAGTAAGAGCAGTGCTTCGCAGAATCTACCACCGGATCGAAATCGCGACCTACTGAGAAAAACCGGTAAGAAAGGCAGTGGGCTGTGTCTATACAATAGAGTTTTGCGGCATGTCTCGGCTTACTGGTGGTAGGACCTCTTGTGAACCCGCACGGGTAGGCACCACCACCCTGCCTATTTCTGCCGTGAAGCAGTAATGCGTTTCGGCTTGAAGGGCGGGGCAGCCGTTGTAAATATACTGAGACCTTAGAACTTATATCTCAAGGTGGGTGGCGCATTTACGTTGTAGATGTCTATGGGCTCCAGTAACCATTAAACATCCGGTGGGTTGTGAGTTCTTCCACACATCTAAGCAATAAAAAAAAGTATGCACAGTAATAGATGCTACTGACCGAGCTATACCCAATAATGGCTTCATAGGTAATTGAGATATTGTCACCTAGGAATGGGATCGCGAATTGGCATTTCTAGCACAGCGTCTGTCTGATCAGTGCCAGTTCGTACACGATGACTGCAGAGCTACTGGTAAGAGAACTAGTTTTATGTATTCTAAGCTATAGTCACTTTGATTTAATATGATTCTACTACGATTGTTATTGCTATAGATTTACGCTAAGTTAGGTTAACCTAAAAGTATCTTTTTTTATGTTATAAAATATTTTTGAATCAAGAATAGTAACTCAAACTCCGAAAAATAAATCAACAATAAGGACTCCGGTGATGAATTTACTACGATTTGTATTTTGAATAAAAGTAAATATTTTGTAAATTGAATAAAAGTATTCTTTTAATATGGAATAAAATGCTTTTGAATCGAGAGCATTCCTAGAGCAATAATATGGATCCTAGTTGATGGATTTAATGATTCGCTGTTCTTTGCTGTCAATGAATAATAAATAGGTATTCAAATTTGAATGTAAGATCATACAATCGTCATATCTGCCTATTTATTTATTTGGACTATTAACAGTACAATACATATATATTATGTGGGATGGTATGGCGAAATCTAGTGGATATTTAGTTTAACAACAAAATCTTTAATTTTTTTCAAAAAAATATTCGTAACATCGTTATGCCAATCATATATCTGTCATTTATATTTTCTTCTTTTAAAATAAAACAAGTGTGCCAGTGTGAATTAACCAAAAATACCTACCGATATCCCACTTATATTTTCATCAATAATACAATTTACCGGCCATAGCGTAGCAATAATAGAACTTTAGGCTACCATAGATAGATAGTAAAAAAACTGCAATTTAGAGACATGCTTTACGCGCTACATACCTGTCAGTGATGTTTATTGACCTAATTACTCAACGAGCCCTCTACCGTTTGATCGAAGGGGTATAAATTCGAAAATGCTTGCTTCTGTTCGACTGGAAATATTTTCTAATTTAAAATAGATTGATTACAAACGGAACACAATTTTAAAACGAGCTGCATAATGTTAAACTTTCGCTTTCTCGAATGTTCATTCTGAGCTATCAAAATTTCATGTCTCTAATTTCAAGTCTAACTAGCATTAGCTAGTAATGAAACATAGTTCACAATCCACTCGAACAGCTATACACCTACCAGTGAGCGAGTTAACGAGAACGCGGTGAAATATCAGTGTGCTTAGTGCGAGTATTCTAACGTTCTCGATAGCGTAAAAGTTAACCCGATTTTGTATGCAGTTGGAACAGTGCCCCTAACGGCAAAGGAAAGCAAACGATCCCATTCCATACAAATATGAGCTAACTTTTACGCTGTCGAGAACGTTAAAAAACTCGCACTAAGCACACAGATGCCTAGAAGGTGATTTTATTACCTTGTGCTTGTCCAGTCCGTTACCCATATGCTGGGCAGTCAGTAGGGGAGGTGCGTTGGCGTAAGTCCAGAGACACGGATGGGTTAATAGCACAACGAGCAGTCAGACGGGTTTTAGAGGCGTGGTGGGGGGAAAAGAGGAGAGTGACTCCGAAACAGCTGACATCTCCATTTAGATTGGCGTCAAGGTAATTTCATTTAATTATTGGTATAAAATAGTTTATTTTAATTGAGAAACCTATTCAATATTATTAAATGGTTTATTTTAATTGAGAAACCTAATTAGCTTTATACGCAACAGGCAGCGACTTGGCTGTATACTTCGTAATGCCGATGCCTATACTATGAGCTATGGTGACCACCAACTGACAAGTTAGACCTATATTTCAATACAAGGCATTTCACAAACAGTTGTTTAATGCGCATTAACTCTATACTTAAAGGATCTTGACAAAATTTATTAAAACGTCAAAATTTGATGCCATTTTTAATTTTGAAGCAAAGGGTTTCGACCTTTCATAAATTTTTTTAAGGATTGAATTTAAAGGAAAATTCAGACGTTTGCTTTTACTGTAACAATCTCATAATTGGTGCAGAGGTGCTGTGTGGGGCCACTTCACCCAGCTAGCAGTGTGGACGCTGCGGGCGGTAGGATGTGGTGGGGTGCGCCATGGATCTTCCTACCCTCGTTTCCTGTTAGTCTGCGACTTCTCGCACACGAACATGTTGGGCCAGAGAACCCTCACGCCTGGGCCTTTAGCGCTCTGCCCCGGACATACTTCAAGAAAACCGCGGTCTGCTTATCCTTTGCTCTGTGGACCGGTTAGAACTGTCGCCATAGACTACCATATTCCTTATACAGAATGGTATCGAACATCGTTTAGTTGCAGATTGAACCTGACCGAAGGCTGAAAATGTTCTTAGACATCATTAATAAACATATCAGAAACATAAACATATAAAGCGCAATTAGATACGTTTTTAAACTATTATTCTAGATAGTTTAGTTAGTAAATAGGTATTCATAGTTGTAATTATACTTAAGTAAAATTCAATACAATAATCAGTTATCAAACATCCATCATTCTCCTACTATATATATAGGTACACAAGTATATAGTCAGCAATTTATCATCCCTGTTCTGTTGGGCGACGGTTATAGAGCGTTTAATTTGGCCCAAAACCCGATCCGCACTCCCGTACTCGCACCTCACGAGAACCTCACGGAACCTATCTTCAATTGATCCGTCAAAAAATTTTTAATCGATTTCTGTAATCTTCACAGTGACTGAAAGACTTTGAAAACGGTTTGTTCAGAGTTTGAACGCTTTTTGTCTGTTTAATTGTAAAGGCTAAAAGGCCTTGTAAATCCAATATAGAAGTGTTTAGAATTTCAAAACCGGCTCAACGTGATATCGCAAGAGGCTGAGTGAATGATGAAATTTTGGTTTTAGTAACTCATCTCATCTTAGGCCTTTCAGCCCAAGGTGGGCCTTAGCCTGGTCTAGTATGTTTCTCCAGACTGCTCTGTTCAGTTTCTCCTTCCAGTTCCTGATAACGTTGAGGCTTGCCATATATTAGTTGTCTTGGCATTCTGGTCTCCATTCGAACTACACGTCCTGTACATCGTAGGCGTCCAATTTTTAGTAACTAATTTCCAATAATAAAAATAGGTCCGTCGTTCTCCTGGTCCAGCAACGCATGTCGCATCCGAGGATTACGAAGCCGAATATGAAGGGCCAGATGAATCAGAACCAGACTTCCTCCCACCGAGCTTGTGGTCACGACATGATCGCGTGTACAACGAAAGGATACAACAGAATGATGTTAAGCACGAAAACGGCTTATCTAGACCTTCAAGTGAGGAACACCATGTTTTACTTTTGAAATTACGCTCTACTGGTTTCCTATTCATCCATTTGTAGCAGAAATAGGTAGGCGATAGGCTGGTTCTGTCTACAAGAGGCCTAATGACACATTCCACTATCAGTGTGCTTAGTGAGAGTTTTTTAACGTTTTCAATAGTTTGCCTACGTTTGCCGTTAGGGGCGCTGTTCCAACTACATATAAAATTGGGTTAACTTTTACGCTATCGAGTAGGTTAAAAAACTCGCAGTAAGCACACAGTTAATCTTTTATAGGTTTATTTATGTACGTAACTACTTTTGAATTCTTTTTTTTTTAAAACAAAGACGTACCGGCATCTACCATGAAGACGTTTGGTGAAAGCGATGAAAGTGACCATCGAATTATGGAAATCAAGAAATCAATGTACAAAAAACCAAATTCGTCAATTTTCAGGTATGTTTAAGAAGTGATTTCTTTATATTATTATATTTTTTTTAATTCGGCCAACAAGCATTTGTATTCAAACGTGTATACCTTGAATCGGATAGACCTATTTTAAAGTATATAGCCTGATTTCCAGCAATCTCTGACCACCAGGGACGTGCTAGTCCCATTTCCCGTAGGTATACTAAACTGTACTTCTATTTGCTCTGAAAGTTTGTAATGAAAAACTTATAAATGTCACCCCTAATATTTATCCCAGTGGTAACAATGAAAACGTGGAGATGCGAACGATCAGCGCGCGTGATCGATACAAAATATCTGCCGTACACAATCCTGCTTTGATTGACAATTACAGACCGACTGTCATTCGCGTGAGTTCTTTAATTATTTATTTTAAGTCTACTTCTTGACCGGTAGGTTAAAAAAAAGGGTAGGGGCATAAGAGCTGAGTATTGCATTTAGATAGGGATGTCAATCACATTGAAATGTTTAATGTGCTTTGGAATTGAAAAGAAATATACCTATTGGTTGACTGACGAGGCTCTTGAGACAGTTTTGACTGTACGACTCTCACACTAGCATTAAGCACGAAATTTAAGATCTTTGCAATTGAAACCCCTTCTTGCTTTGCTACAGAAATAAGTAACATCAGTATATCAGAAATATGAAGTAGAGAGTTAGTAATGAGATAGTTGTATTGGAAGTTCAGTAAGGGTTTTCCTCACCTGGAAACGCTATGGGAAAGAAGAAAAACGTCGTAGCCTAAAGGATGAGATACCCGTTCTACTTGTATCGAGAGATGCTACTAAATCTCCTTATCGCGGCTGCACTAAATACATACCCAACCCAGGCGACGGGGCAATGTAAAGCTACCGTCGCCCTAAGCATGTCTTATTGTATCCTCCCGATCAACTTTTAGTGCTTTTAGGCACTCAAAAAACTGGGTAGCGATCTCATCGAACTGGCCGAAAAGTTTATGCAATCTAGGCCATAAACATAACCCACTGAGTTTCTCGCCGGCTCTTCTCAGTGGGTTGCGGTTCTTTACATTCATTCTGATGAATAAGGTAGCAGACTAACATCAAGACCATTTGATCAGTGATAAAATATTTAAACCACCACTTTTGTATCAAAACTAGTAGACCCGGCAGACTTCGTAGTGCCTCAATCGATAAATAAAATACCTAAACTTTTGTATAAAATAAACTTAAAACAAACAAAAGGAATCTGTCAGACTGGGGACACATCAAAGGAAAAACAAAAATGTTATTTTTATTTAATTCCGAGCATTTTCATATTTATCTACCTATTAAAACTTCTCTGGACTTCCGCAAATAATTCAAGACCTAAATTAGCCAAATCGGTCCAGCCCCTCTCTAGTTTTAGCAAGACTAACGAACAGCAATTCATTTTTATATATATAGATAAATGATTACAAATCGGTTCTTTAAGGCATAGCACGAAATATAAAGATTAACTTGTTCTTCTATAGTAGCTGGGTGGGAGAAAAGAAAACGGCATTATGGATAGCCTAATTATTAACTAATGACACTGAATTCATTTAAACAGCATCCTTGTACGAAACACCATTGGAAGCAGACGAGAGATCGACCTAGGAGGTGAGCTTTCTATTTAATAATTATTGATTAATTCTGTCCATTATTCTCATTATGGCGATTGGATGCTGTAGATGCTTCAAGAGTCAATACTGCCACACATTTTAAGATTACTTGTAGTCTGTATTGTAAGAACGACCGTCGGAATGCAGTGGACTAACTTTTTTATGTTAGGAATAGTAGAAGAGTGTGGCATCTATACGTGAGTGCTCAGAATACTCTCTACCAGAAATAAGATGCTGAGATTATCAATGGTAATCATGGTGGTACAGCTTTACGGGGCGTAAGAAATAAATATTTGATATAAACGCCTATTGGGATACTGGCGTGATTTTATTTCCCTTTCAAGGCTGAATTCTAATGGCCCTTGTACATAGCTAGGCATCGCAACCCAACCCAGTACTGGGGTGGGTAATTGACTGCTACTGTGTTAAGTTAAAGAAGATATTTCTGGGGAAGCACATTATCTGCCTTGAGAAGGTGTAGAATATGTTTCTTAGGAATATAGTTCAGTTCTTGTGGAAATTAGTAGGCAGCGGTTTGGCTTTTTTTATTACCCTTGTAGGCAGACGAGCATACGGCCCATCTGATGGTAAGTGGTGACCATCGCCCATGGACAAGGCCACTACAAGAGTAAAAAAAATTGGGTATAAATTAATATATTTAATGTTAGGAGATTGTCACAGTTGACATATGGGGGTCACAGTGAGGGACGACCTTACGGTGCCAGCGCTCCCAATGCCTGGCTTCTTCTTACCCAATATTTGTAGGCCCGGTGCGAATGCTTTATTGAACTCTCAGTCAACGGTCGCGGCTCGTCACACACGGCTTTTGTCAGCGGTAAGTATTGTCATCGTTCTTACAGTAATGGTCATGTCATTACGGATCCTCTCGATCCATTAACGGTGCTTTTAGGTACCACAAGCAACGGTCACCGTCCTCGTCGAACCCGTTGCTTGCGATGAAGGGCTCGATGAGTGAATTAACCCACAGAGACAGCCCACTGAGTTTCTCGCCGGATCCTTCACAGTGGGCCGCGTTTCCGATCCGGTGGTAGATTCCGCGAAGCACTGCTCTTGCTAGGGCCAGTGTTAGCAACACACCCGGTTAGAGCCCCGTGAGCTCACCTACACGTCAAGGAGAAGCTGATATAGCCTCTCAAGGCTATCAGCATAGGTAGGAAAAAAAACAGATGCCGTTCGTTATCATTGGCGGGTAACAAATAAACATATTCTTTATTTCTAAAACAATAACGTTGTTATAACAAAACAAAGTTTGAACGGATCTTTGGATACTGTGGTTCTGTGTTAAGCTCTAGAGTTTCATAAATGATTCCCGTTAATCTAAAAGTCATAGTTTGAATCCGAAACTACTTAGAAATCCGTATGAAAAGCTTTTTCGTTCAAATTAGAACCGTGATGGTTCTGATATTATATAAAATTGTCTTTTATGTCACAATACCGTAGGCCGTCTTGTGAGTCCGCGTAGGTACGCCCTATTTTTGCCGTGAAGCAGTACCTAATGCGTTTCATTTTTATCTTCTCAGTGGGTCGCACTAGCACCACTCTTGCTAGGGCCAGTGTTGGCAACACCACCGGTTTGAGCCCCGAGAGCTCACCTACACGGTAGGGTAACGCTGATATAACCTATCAAGGCTATCAGTATAGGTAGAAAAAAAAGGAGTTTTAATGGCGGAGTAACCATTGTACTATAAAACTAAGATTTAGAACGCGTCTTTAGTTCTGTGTCGCCATTTTTATAACTGTAACGAGTTAACATCAGGTAGGTCGTGAGCTCATCCACCTAATTTAAGCAAAAAAGAAAACTTGTGTTCTTAACTTCTATGCTATGCTTCTTCTATGCTTCTTCTATGCTTCTTGTTCTTAACTTCTTACTGGTGGTAGGACCTCTTGTGAGTCCGCACGGGTAGGTACCACCACTCTGCCTATTTCTGCCGTGAAGCAGTAATGCGTTTCGGTTTGAAGGGTGGGGCAGCCGTTGTAACTATACTTGAGACCTTAGAACTTATATCTCAAGGTAGGTGGCGCTTTATATTGTAGATGTCTATGGGCTCCAGTAACCACTTAATACCAAGTAGGCTGTGAGCTCGTCCACCCAAGCAGTAAAAAAAAACATTGTCAAACTATTTAAACATGATTTTAAAAAAAGCGATGATAAACGTCATGCGTTTATTTGCCGAATTCGAGAAACTGTAACATAGACAGTGATTGGTATTAGTATGTACATTAAGACTTGTAATTTTGTAGGTTTCCTTAATGTTGGACAAGGATGGCGCAGATCAGCTGTTCAGGGATACGGGTTTTAGTGTTGCCTGGAAGAAAAATGAAGGATAATTTAGTAAAAATCAAGATTTTGTTGAAAGAAAAAAACGGGTTTTATTTAAAAGACATATTTGTTGTTACATTTACCTTACAGACTTCTTCAGTGGTGGAGGTTAATGTTAGTAATAGCGTTAGTCGTTCGTGCCCAAGAAAACTATAAAGTAGGTACTTCGTGAAGTCGGAGTTAAAATAAATAATATTTAAAAAAAACTAATAAAATACTCTTTTTTACAATAAAATCATTTTTTCTTACACTATTTTTAATTCAAATTTATTAAAATTTATTTTCTATTTTTTTGTTGGATTTTCTATAAAAGCGTATTTTGTTAGTTTTTTTTAAACTATTATTTAATTTTAATTTTTTTAGTTGAATTTCCATTTTTTTCAATATATTTTTTTAATATTGAATTGTCATCGGTCCTTAATAAGTATACCAAATTTCGAGTTAATCCGACGTTTTGAAGGGGGTCTAAATCATATTCAAAGATTCCGTTACATACTAACATACATGCGTCTGAAGCTAATAAAAGCGTATTAAAAACGTGACATTATATCGTAAAAGTTTTAGTGACGATCAAGTTTGATCGGATCTCTTATTGTTCTAGATAGATTCTGTATATTGTTTGAGTTTAAAATTACTGGTTTGAGTTTACAGCAGTCAAGTCCTGAAATATTTTGAAAGGATTTGTTGGTTATCTCATCAAACAAAATGTAGACGATTTTATTAAATACAAGCGGCCTGCTCCGGCTCCGCTCGGGTCTTTAACAAAAATTTCAACGTTATTTGACGTTGTTTTATTTTTTTAACACTTATTGCGGCATAACTTTAATAGTTAGATATATACTATAGTTAGATACTATCGACACATTTTGCAATTAATAATGTGTTCTACGAAGTTGTAGTACATTATTATATGTTACAGAATACAGAAAGAAACAGTGAAAGAATTATTCAAATCGGTTCAGTAGTATCGGAGCCTATTCAATTCAAACAAACAAACAAATCTTTCCTCTTTATAATAGTAGTATAGACTATCTACACGACCTACAGCATTTTTGCCGTAAATGCGACCCAGTGATTTGTTTTGTAATAGGAAGTATCTAATTAAGATCTTTTGAAACGCAAGATAATCTAATAAAAACATTATTTAAGATTACTAACGCGAATTGTGCGAAAAAGGCGGCGAGAAAGGACTTCATTAATATCCTTCCTATCTCTTTTCGGAAGTAAACTTATTAAAAGGGTCGGATATTGGATAATCCTCATTTTGATTGAGATTAAATTTCTTAAGTTTCTCTATTCTATTAATTTAATGACATATACTAAAATACCTAACCATTTAACTTTTTAAGGCAAGCCAACGACATCTACCTAATCGTCTTCTATTCACAACAAAAAGTAACTAATTTAATAATATATTATGTCTAATTTTTAATATGTCAACAATATTTCTTCTTTCAAATTTTCTAACCAAAATTTATCTGTCAAAACCAAAAAATTTATATCAAGATTGTTTTGAATATTTTTTCTCATAGGAACTTACACGTACAAATGTCGTAACAAAAATGTTAATAAAATAAATTTTTAGATGTTTAATTGACGAAAGAAAATAGCACGCACGTTGTTGGACATGCGAAAGAATGAAGAAGCAAATGGATTGATAGGTTAAGCACGCGTGTGAAGAAATGTGTTGCTGTCTCTGTAGTGACTTTTGTTGCCGGTGCATCAAGTGTATTTGTTGTATAACATTGTGCACGATGCTGTGTGAATTGTGTGGTTGCGTTGAACTGTGCGAGGATAATGAAGATAACTGAAGCTATCCTAACAACGAGTGTGAAACAAGATTACCTTTAAAACAATTAAACAAAACGAAAATTTACGTTTTTTTTTTCATTGCTTTGATGGGTGGACGAGCTCACAGCCCACCTGGTGTTAAGAGGTTACTGGAGCCCTTAGACGTCTATGACGTAAATGCGCCACCCACCTTGAAATATAAGTTCTAAGGTCTCAAGTATAGTTACAACGGCTGCCCCACCCTTCAAACTGAAACGCATAACTGAGTCACGGCAGAAATAGGCAGGGTGGTGGTGCCTACCTGTGCGGACTCACAAGAGGCCCTACCACCAGTATATACCAGTATTGCCGGTCTCGTCGAGTATCTCGGATCCTTCGGATCTACTAACGGTGCTTTTAGGTACCTCAAGCACCGGGCATCGTTCTCGTCGAACCCGTCGCTTGCGACGAAGGAATCGACGAGTAAATTAACCCACAGACACAGCCCACGGAGTTTCTCGTCGGATCTTCTAAGTGGGTCGCGTTTCCAATCCGGTGGTAGATTCTGCGAAGCACGGCTCTTGCTGGGGTTCGTGTTAGCAGCGTCGTCACGTTTGAGCCCCGTGAGCTCACCTACTAGTTAATTTTACGCTGAAATAGCCTCTCAAGGCTATCAGTTTAGGTAGGAAGAAAAAAAAAAAGTCAGTCAATCATTACTTTCCGGTTTATTTTTTCGCTCACCTATCGGCTAGCAGCCACGAGGGTATATTCTGGCTTCACCTCTTTTGATAGGCGATGTTCACAGGGCTCAGTCTGAGAGTTTCCTTAACATCTGCCTCAGTAAGAGTAGTGCTTCGCTGAATCAACCATCAGATCGCGACCTATTAAGAAGATCCGGCGAGAAACTGAGTGAGCTGGTTTCGTTCATATTGTAACTAACGCCTTTAACAAATCAGACAATCCCATAAATGAATCCGCTATCTTATCATTAAATTTTCTTATCTTCCTTTTATATACTCATAGAATGATAACTAATCTCATTTACTTCGAATTTTATGATATGTTATCATAAATTCACAGATGATTCCCTAGACGGGGCACTTTGACTATCCGGCTTTATCGTAAATCTATACTAATATTATAAAGAGGAAAGATTTGTTTGTTTGTTTGTATTGAATAGGCTCCGAAACTACTGAACCGATTTGAAAAATTATTTCACTGCTTGGAAGCTACACTATTCCCGAGTGACATAGGCTATAAATCTTTTTTGATACAAATTATGGATCCTTACTAAAACTCCAATAATGTAACCTAAGATGTAAAAAAATTACCTAAAATATTCTTTACATCGCGTGCCCTGCGAAAACTATTGATGATAGAATAAAATAATGCACTACGACTTGGGTAGAATACATTATTATTTACAAAGACTCACGACAGCATATGTCTAACTATTATAGTCATGCCGCAATAAGTGTTCTTTTATTTTTTTAAATAAAACAACGTCAAATATCGTTGAATTTTTTTGTTAAAGACCCGAGCGGAGCCGGAGCGGGCCGCTAGTGACTGATAAATTCATAGCTCACCTGGTGTTAAGGGTTAAGGTAACATTAAGTTGTATAATTAAAGTCTCTATCGTATTTTAATAAAGTGTATTTTTCCCTGCCGATTTGTTAAGGTCGAGCCGGTTTTATTTTAACTTTATTGTATAGGTAATACTACTTACAGGTGTCAAATGACCTCTACAGACTCATTGATCTATGACGAACGAAGCGTTTCGTATTTCCTTGGTCAAAACAGTCGAAGGTTTTACCTAGTTTGAGTGCTACGGCTGTATTAACGAACAATTAAAAATTATACACCAATATTAAAGACAGCGTTGGCGAAAAATAATTTTATAGTTTAGCCATATCATTGTGCTGTGAAAATAATTGTGATACCTTCGTTCCGAAGATACACTAATTAAAAAACTTTCATACTAACACAGCAGTTAGTTTGACAGTTTTTGCACTCAACAATACGTGGTTTGATAAGTTTTGATACTTGAAACTTTACTATTGTAAATATGTGTTGCTGTTGCACCTGCGATTGTGGATCGTGTGGGAAGATCCTTAGGTGTTTGTTCTGCGTTACCATGTGCGTGTTTTTATTAAAAATGTGCGGGGTCGAAGTGGACGAGGGTTGCTGTTGCCAGGACGGAGATTAATCTAAAGATTTAATTTAAGAATACCTGTTTAAGAAATCTAGAAGTTAGTAATAAAAGGATATAAGAAACGAATTGTTCTGTTTATCTTGTCTCGTGATTGTTTTCTTTACAGAAATGACAAAAATTATAAAAAAATATTTACAAAATTGAAGCAAGGTCAGAATAGATTCGTTAATTATTGGATCAGTCATAATAAATACAAGTTTGATAGTGACATTCTTTTCTGTATGTACCAAAAATTACGTACGTACCTACTTTGTTTTTTTTTCTAAACTATCGCTTTGGGAATAAAGAATTTCGAGGATGACATAATTTTTAAAAGCTTTCAAATTTGCGACAACGGCTTATGATCAATATTTAATGAATAACATTCAATTAAAAAAACAACCGTGGATACCTAAATCACACTGTTATCTGGCCCCAAACTAAGATTCCCTGTACAATTACTAAGGGATTGATATAGATAAGTACCTATATTATTTTGAAACATAAACATATACCTACATTATGTATACACCCAAGTAGCAAGCAAGGAAGCAAGTAAGCAAACCTGTTCATTATACGATAGTCTCCGGGTAATGCGGGAATTTAAGACCTACATAAGGCTCGGCTATCGAGGGTGGTAACTATTGGGCTAGCGGATTACTCTATATACCTGCCTAGTCTAAACAAAACTGCTATTGTTTGAGCCTACATATTATTTAAATTGGTTATATATTTCTTAATTAAATATAACACTAATTAGCTTCACACGATACAATTTCCGCGCAAACGAACAATGAGTCATTGTGACGTCAATCTTGAATCATTTCCAGTCGGTAGTCATTCTATGAATCACACAAGAAACAAAACTGTTATTTAATTACACCTTTATAGCGTAGGTATAAACGACCGGTTACAACTTACACTGTGTGGTTACCCACAATAGATTGAATCTTGCTTCGTGTTTTCATAATTATTATTATGAACAAATCCTAAAACAAATCTATGCTCATCGCAGTGAGCTCGAGAGAGGAGTGGCGGCTTGCTTTTAAGCTTGCCACCGACGCCTAAAGTGATGACTACGACCACGCTATCAAGAGCGTTAGACATTTTCAAAATAAGCTTGCATTTATCATGTTCCGAACAACATTCGGACCTTCGGTCTAATGAGCAATATCACCCGTTCGGTGGAAGATCTTCCCTTGGTCGTATATCTCTACACAAATTGTATTCAATGATGGCTACCCGCCAAACCATCTTACTGCAAGTTCGTGAGAAAGTGTTAGAAGATTTATTTCCTTAAAAAAATTGATGACTGTATTTTGGCAACGGGATTTGAACAACGTCAAACTCGCATCGCTCGATAAAGACTTAATGAAGTTTTACACTCAATATTATTTTTGAAGTGAAACTTCTTTAGAATCGTTGCGATTTCAAATTCGATGAAACGAAAAAATAAGTCCATAGAGACACAAACACATAAATGTATAGGATTCAGCCGGCGAGAGAATGAGATAGAACACATTAGACGTTTTCAGTGTAGTTTTTTTAATACAGCGCCATCTATGACATTTTTTAATACTAACGTGTGTATGAAACCTCTTGTAATGAATTTTAATTTCGGATTATACGTGAAGTTAAAATATCAATTCACAGAGGGCGCTATCTCATACTATAAAAGATGATTTACAATTATTTACTAATGACAAAATTTTACATATACTTAGACATTTAGGATAATTGTATTTTAATTTTTGAAGGTTACACTTCTACCACATGTGAATTGCACACATGTTTTATTTTAGAAATAGGTAAGTATTTTATTACAAATAAAACACTGGTCGTATCGTAAGCTTTATTTAAATGATTTTTTACTTTATTTCTTTGTGTTAAGCTCTAAAATGTATCGTTATTTACGTTTAGCGCGAGCTGGTCCTGTCTATTCCCTGTAGTCCTAAAGAAATCTAGTACTCCCTTATTTCTCTAACTGTACTTCAATGCGCATACATTTATTCTTTATATTAAAATCGATCTTCTTCTCAGTCGTGTCACTCTTGACAGAGTGGTCGTGATCGTCATGTAGTGTTGGAAGGGGCAGACTTGATGCGTCTCACGATGTCGCGCCATCTCTCCCTGCTCGAGACCATTCTACTGCACTCGTTTAGGGGACCTCCCACTGCAGTTTTAATTTTTAAAATCGATATAACATTAATATTGATTAAGAAAGGCGATTTTTGGTACTAATTTTTCCATTTGATTGACTGAAACAAAGAATTAAATAATAAATTAATCATAATTAAAACAAATTATAATTTGCGTAATTATTGGTGGTAGGGCCTCTTGTGAGTCCGCACGGGTAGGTACCACCGCCCCGCCTATTTCTGCCGTGAAGCAGTAATGCATTTCGGTTTGAAGGGTGGGGCAGCCGTTGTAACTATACTGATACCTTAGAACTTATATCTCAAGGTGCGTGGCGGCATTTACGCTATAAATGTCTATGGGCTCCAGTAACCACTGAACACCAGGTGGGCTGTGAGCTCGTTCATCCACCTAAGCAATAAAAATAAATAAAAAGTCTACTAGCTATTCCGGCGTCTTAATAAGAAGATCAAAGAAATCAACATTATATAGTTCAGTCCACCGGTGACCTACACTGTAGTCGAAGGGTTAGGGAGTAATTTATTTTTTCTTACCTGGGTTGACGAGTTCACAACCTAATTAATTTCAATTAATTAAATAAAGTGGATGCTTACAGGATCCCTTAGCGTATTCTCGGCGAGTATGTACTCCTCGCTCTGAGGGTTCAGCGTCATCTTGTAATTGGTTAGGGCCAGTCGGTCCTTTTGTTTCGCGTAAGTCTGTACCACCACGCAGTGGACCTAGTTGTGGAAAAAAACACTGCTACCAAATACTTCTTTTGTTATATCTAACAAGCTTGCTATTAATTAAAAAATTAATGAAATAAAACACCCCCTATTTTTGGTAATACAATTATTTATTTTTTGGGTGGACGAGCTCACAGTCACCTGATATTAAGTGGTTACTTGACATTTACGTTGTAGATGTCTATGGGCTCCAGCGACTACTTAACACCAGGTGGGATGTGAGCTCGTCCATGACGATGCAAGTCGGAATAGGTACAATCGCGTTATTTTTTTTTTATGATTGAATAATTACTGGTGGCCCGAAGGCCTTTCCAGTTTCACCAGGACAGGTGGGCGAGCAAAGGCTCAGCCAGGAGGGGTGGGGTTTGCTAACAACTGCCCGAGCGCCTCCGAAGGAGACCTAACAACTCAAGAGCAATTGCTTCGCGAATGATTCTACTACCGGATCAGAACCGCGACCCGCTGAGAAGATCTGGCGAGAAACTCAGCGAGCTGTTGCATGGGTTAGGTTGTACGTCGACCTCTTTGTCGAGTTCGACGAGTACGGTTACCGTGGTCCCTAAGCCTGCTCCTAGTGTTAGAGCTGAAAGCGTCTAATGCAAAGGTTATTGGATCTGATGGATCCGTAAGGACGTGTTAAACCGCGTTAATGATGTACTGACTTTGTAATTTAGGGCCAGAGCGAGTCGTTCGTCGGCGCTCGGCAGCTTGGCGAGGCAGGCGGCCATGAGGCGGGAGCTGGCCCCCAGCTCGCTGAGCCGCCTCAGCAGGCACTGCGCCGGCACGTGCGACGACACCGTGCTCCGACCCAGCCAGTCCTGGAGACGCATGTCAGTTTAGATCAGTCTTTCTCAAAGTGGGCGATAGCGCCCCCTTGGGGGCGTTTGAAACCTAGAGGGGGGCGTTAAGGGGTCCAGGAAAAAATGGGGGGCGTTGATGTGGGGCGCTGTAAAATTTGTAATTTCATTAATTTATAGTATTTTAAATTTCACTAAAATTAAAACTCACCTAGTACACAATAACGAATAATTAGTTTATATTTCTACCCTGTATGATGTTATAAAAACTTAAAATAATTAACATAGATTTCGTAGGATAACCCACACACCGTACGCAATCAAGTTGTAACAAGTTTCTGCGGAACATGATCGATGATAGTTAAAAAATTAGAGCAATTTTACCTTAATTACATTGCACCAGAAATTATTTTAAATATTAGAAAAAAATCTACCATGAGTTTTAAAATATTACACACACGTAAACTAACACAAATTGAGGTTTTCTTTACTTTCTTTCTTGTTTTTAACATAAGGGCATTTTACAGCATTTTCCTAGCATTTTATAAGAAATTACTGATGTAAGAATCATAATTTTTATATAAAATGGAAATGCGTATATAATTATTGTTCAAAGTTGTTTTAGATTATTATTTTTTAAAATTTACTCATTACCGTCCAATGTCAAATAGTATAGTAAGCCTAAACAGCTCACTTATTGTAAACATTGTTTACTCTTTTATTTCTATATAATAATAGGTTGGGGAAAAAGTTTCTTCGCATTTTTTAAGAAAATTCACAACATTTTTTAATACAGTTTATTCACATTTAACTAAAGTATGTCGGTACCATTTGGTTCGATAACTTTTTGCCATCTTGTAGGTAGGGACATGATCCCATTTCTATAGAAATTTTGGGGCTTCTGATCAAAATACCGCGACTATTGGTTTTGGCAGTCCTCTTGTGATGTTAACCTGACACTGCCTAAAGAATTCTGAAGAGACCGAAACAGGTAGAAATCTGAAGGTGCAAGGTCAGGACTATACGGCGGATGCATTAACACCTCCCAGCCAAGCTCTCTTAATTTTTGCTGAGTGGCTAAAGATGTGTGAGGTCTAGCGTTATCGTGATGAAAAACCACACCCCTTCTGTTGATTAATTCCGCCCGCTTTCTCTCAACTTCTCGCTTTAATCTCATCAGTTGTTCGCAGTAGAGTTCAGAATCAATGGTCCTGCCTGGTGGTAACAGCTCATAATGTATAATGCCTTCCAATCCCACCACACACACAGCATCACCTTGTTGCGAGTTAACCCGGGTTTCACCAGAGTCTGTGAAGCCTGACCGGCCTTTGACCACAACCTTTCTCGTATGTTCTTGTCGTACGTGATCCACTTTTCATCACCAGTTATCAGCTTCTTCAAAAATGGTTCGGTTTCATTACGTCGTAATAAAGAATCACAAATGAGTACACGGTTCATTAGGTTTCTTTCAGTGAGCTTTTTTGTGTACCCAGTTTTTTTCAAATGCGCCATAACTATTTTGTGGTCAATTCCCAGTTCTTCAGTTACGTCGTAACTACNTTCTTGTCGTACGTGATCCACTTTTCATCACCAGTTATCAGCTTCTTCAAAAATGGTTCGGTTTCATTACGTCGTAATAAAGAATCACAAATGAGTACACGGTTCATTAGGTTTCTTTCAGTGAGCTTTTTTGTGTACCCAGTTTTTTTCAAATGCGCCATAACTATTTTGTGGTCAATTCCCAGTTCTTCAGTTACGTCGTAACTACGGATATGCCGATCTTGCCCCACTTTTTCAAAAATGGCATCGATTTTATCCGTAATAGGGCGACCAGAGGGACGTGCATTTTTGACATCAAAATTTCCGGATAGAAAACGCTTCAACCAAATTTGTGCTACTCTCACAGACACTGCACTAGGTCCATAAACATCGCAATTTTTTTTCACGGCTTGCGTTGCATTTTTACCTTATTTGTAGTAAAATTTTAAAATGTATCGAATATCTTCATTAGATTCACTCATCGTGACAGTACGAAAAATAAATAATAATCACACATCTTCCTAATTTTAATTTGGAATTGTCTTCTTTCGAATTTAAACTTTTAATGATACCAAAACCAGCCAGATACAAATAGTATAGCCAAAGAGATTTTATTACAAGCTCATACATTTTTAAGCTATTGCATAGCTTTTATCGCGGGCCTTGAGCGTGGCGACCGAATCATGAAAATCTGTAACGAAAAAAACCTAACCTCCCTCACTACCATGTAGCTCGCGTTCAACACATTCACATGTTGCGCTTGTGTAGTGTTTGTGAATAAGCGCGTGGGGTGACGTCCCACTGCATGCGCATCATGAAAAGTCTTCCCATCTCTCTCTCGCGCGGCTTAGCTTATGAGTGTGAAGGGGACAGTTGAGGTTTTGCCTTTATTAAGGCTTAATATAGCGTGGTCTTGTTTTATTATTGTTTTAATATTAAATTATCATTGTCTAATTATAATGTCATAAGTTGATAAAAAATGCTATGCAATAGCTTTACCGCCGCAGTTCCCGAGTGCCACATGTTTTTTTTTTTTTTGTCGGGAGGATATCTCCGGGCTTCCGCCCTTCACTGGGGATGGACGGTGGGGTATGTCGGAGTCGAACCGACTGAAACCTCCTGTCGCTCAACAACCAGCATCCAAACCTCGCATGAGACAGAGCTTATGAAAAGGCAAAGGGGGGAAAGTGAAGCGTTTAGTGCAGAGCACATCTCTCCCATCACCCTCCCCCTCGGGACGCCGGACTGGCGGTCGTCAGCGCCATGACCACCAGCCCTCTCGGTCGGCAGGCTGTCCGAAGCCCGCCTAGATGGCGCCGGTTAGAATGATCTATCCTACGGAATACCCCGCTGGGTCAGAACCAGCGTTGGTTGAGGATAGCCGGCCTTCCATCACCCGGATGCTCATGCGTAAAACCTGTGCAGAGCAGCTTGCACGTTATCTTCTTAGGCCCCCTTCACCGGTCCCCAGGCCGACATGTGAGGGAGACCCGAAACACTTAGAGGGCCAGGGCTTGGGCGAGATCCGCCTCCCTGGACCCTGCTCGACGGCGGCGGGCCTGTGCATCTCTCACGCGCCCCGCCGCCTCCTTTTGCGAGATGGTGTACTCGCAGAAGTCGAGCATCGCCTTCCACGACTCGTCGTCACCGAGCATCGATGCCAGAACACTCGGCAACGACAAGTCGTTTCCTATTTTTGCGACGAGGACACGCCGCCACCCCTCCCATGCGGTGCAGGAACTCACCGAAGCAACCATGCCCAATGAGTACCTGCGTGAGCCGGAAAGTGAGGCGTCCTCTGTCACGATTCACCCAATTCACAAGAACCGGGCGAATCGCCTCGACGGTCCTACGACCAGCCGAAAGATCGGCCAGCGGCCTGGACCATGACTCCAGCACGGATCGCCGAGATTTGGCCCTCCGCGCTCTGACCACACTGGGGCTGGGACGCGCCACGCCCCGGGCACGAAGGTTAGCCCGCCACTGATAGTCAGCGGCGAGCGCCTCCGCCTCCAGGACCCAAGGCGGCGTCCCAGCCAGTACACACGCTCCCTCGAAAGAGATGGTGCGATAACCACGGATGATCCTGCCTGATCGCGATGGTGCGTTGCGGCCATTACAGCAACATCGCTACCCCCACGGCCAGTGACTGGCCCCACACGGGCTCCTCGTATAAGGCCATTGACCGCACCACCCCCGTATAGAGACGGCGTGTCACCTGGTCAGGCCCCCCGATGTTGGGAAGAAGCCGGCTTAAGGCGCCGGCTACCCCCAAAAAACGAGGGACCAGGTTCTGAAAGTGAATACGAAAGGTCCAACGACTGTCCAGAATGAGGCCGAGGTACTTCAACTGCACCCCGACCCGATACGGACGCCTCCAACCACGATATGGGCATCGCCAGGTGACACTCTGCGGGGCCTGTGGAACCACATGGCGTCGGATTTACTGAGTGTCACGTCGAGGCCCAATCTCCTAATTTTGCCGACGACATGCGCCACCCCAGCGGTGGCAAGACGAGCAAACTCAGCAAAACTCCCCCCCCCCCCCCCCCGGGACACGACCAGCGTGTCGTTTGCGTAACAGATTACGCTTAGCCCCGGGAGGAGGGCACCTCCCAGTACCCAGTATACCGATATTTCACAAAGGGGGGCCGAGCACCGACCCCTGTGGAACACCGCGCACAACCGGGAACCTGTGCACGATCCCACCGTGTCCACTACACGTGACCGATCTGTCCTCCAAGTAGGAAGCCACCAGTCGGCGAAGGTAGGGGGGCACTCCGTGTCTTACCAGGGACATTTTTTTAAATAAAAGAATAGTTATTGCGGCATAACTATAATAGTTACACATATGCTGTTGCGACACTTTTTGTAAATAATAATGCTTTTTACAAAGTCGTAGTACATTATTTTATTCTATCATCAATAGTTTTCGTAGGGCACGCGACGTAAAGAATATTTTAGGTAATTTTTTTTTACACCTTGGGTTAAATTATTGGAATTTTAGTAAGGATACCTATTTTTTTCAAAAAAGATTATAGCCTATGTCACTCGGGAATACTGAAGCTTCCAAACAGTGAAAGAATTTTTCAAATCGGTTTAGTAGTTTCGGAGCCTATTGAATACAAACAAACAAACAAATCTTTCCTCTTTATAATATTAGTATAGATATTAATTATTACAAATAATAAAAACGCTGACTTAGGCGGCGGTTTTTATTTGAACCAGTTCGAAATTATAAACTAAAATTCTATGAAAAATTACCCATCTATCTATAATACGAAATGATATTAATTTATTTTTCGTAGTTTCCTTCCTTCTTGCGTCGATAATCCTTAGTGCTGAGGGTCGTGGCCTCCTCTAATAACTTTCTCCTCCATCATCTTGCACCATTCCTGCCTGTCCTCGGCTGTGTGGATAGCAACGTGGACTGAGGTATTGAGAGTGGAGCGTATTTGGTCTGACCATCGCATTGGATTTTTGCCTCTGTGCCTTTTCCCGCATACCTTGCCTGTTACCAGCAGCTTTTCCAGATTGTCACTCTCTTACTGGCGATATGTCCAGAGATCTCGAAACTCCTCCGCGCGCATATAGTGCTGAGGTGCATTGGAATCTTGAGCTCGGTAAAAATGGATTCGTTGGTTCTGTGTTCTGTCCAACGAATCCCGAGCATTTTCCTCCAGAACCACATCTCAAACGTGTCGATGCGTTGGCGGTCGGCTTTCTTGAGGGTCCAAGTTTCTGCGCCGTAGAGAAAAATGGAAAAGACGAGGGAGGTGACGAGCTGCTTTTTGCTATTCCTCGAGATGTTTCTGTCCGCCCAAACACGGGACCATGTCCATTTGGGACATTGCTCTCTTTGCCATACTGATTCGCCTTCTGAGGCCCTTTTCGGAGGATCCATTACTAGCTATGACGGAGCCCAGATAAATGAAATCCTCTACGACTTCCAGGTTTAGCTTATTCGTAGTTTAATAAGCTATTATTGTTAGTAGTATTATTTACTAGTCGAAATACAAATTTTTTATTATCTTATGATGAAAATCTTATATCAATGAGAAAGATATTCAAGAAAAATAATTCCGTTCTAATAAATTAGCATAGTAATAGTACAGTGAACTAGCAATTTATTTTGGTAGTTCTGAATTTAAACAAACATATTGATGAGAAAAATTCATTTTTACTTTGCAAATTTGTAAATACACGCTCTGTAGCAATGTACAGACATATAATAATATGAAGAAACAATAATAGCATCTATAAATACCAAAAATATGTACTATGTGGTACTACATTTACTAAAATTAATACAACATTTATTAATTAAATTAATGAAACTGTGGTTTTAAAGTTTTAGGGGTGTATAAAAAATGGGGGGCGCTGAAAAATAATTGATTTTCAAAGGGGGCGGTAAAAGAAATAAGTTTGATAATCACTGGTTTAGATCAATGGCGGGCAAACATTTTTAATGGCGGGCCGCAAAGTTTAGGAAATTCTAGAGGAGGGCCAGAATTATAGACAAAAATGCATTTTATATTAAAACTTTTTAATCTAAGCTTTGGATCTTCAGTGGGGTCTTGCGGAGACCAGTCAAATGGAGACCAGTCAAATTACTTAACGTTGAGCTCGTTACCGAAGCGACCCGTGTGCTTAGTGCGAGTTTTTTAACGTTTTCAATAGCGTAAAAGTTAACTCAAATTTGTATCGAGTTAGAACAGTTTGGGTACGTTTGCCGCTAGGGGCGCTGTTCCAAATTCATACAAATTTGAGTTAACTTCTCGATCCCGTAGAAATTAACTTTTTTTTATTGCTTAGATGGTTAAAAGAGCTCACAGCCCACCTGGTGTTAAATGGTTACTGGAGCCATCTACAAAGTAAATGCGCCGCCCACCTTGAGATATAAGTTCTAAGGTCTCAGTATAGTTACAACACCTGCCCCGCCCTTCAAACCGAAACGTATTACTGCTTCACGGCAGAAATAGGCGGGGTGGTGGTACCTACCCGTGCGGACTCACAAGAGGTCCTACCACCAGTAAAGTGGTTCACCACCAAAACTCAAATTTATATGGAGTTAGAGCATTTTGGGTACGTTTGCCGCTAGGGGCGCTGTTCCAGGAAAAGTTAAGTAAATGTCTACGGGCTCCGGTAACCACTTGACATCAGGTGGGCCGTGAGCTAATCCATCCATATATGCAGTAAAAAAAAAATATAAAAAACTGAACTCGCCTTTTTCGTGAACAGCGATTCGAGGATGTCCCACTTTCCGGATTTAGCGTGAACGTTCAAAACGACCCAGTCGAACTGCAGTGGACTTATCTGAAACAAAACAAAAAACGCACGTGTTCAATTGTGTGGTCAAAATTGATAACTACCCATGTAACACCAGAAAATTTCCTTTCAATCGGTGGTGACGTGTCAAGAAGTGGTGCGACTCAGCCCCGTGTCTCTCGACCCATATACCACTTTTTGGGGAGTGACGCGACTGGGCCTCATGTAACATCGGCATACCCAAGGGCATCCTCAGACACAGACACGTTATAACTATGCGGTTCGAACACCGGTGTGGTCGCGTCGATGACACGGCTAACCCACCTTGAGACATGAGGTCGAATTGTATATACAGGTGGTTCCACCTTCAAGAAACAAATGTCTGCTTTAGCGTACGCTTTTGCTCATTATGTTTTCTATGTCAAAGTTCAGACATAGATAAATTGAGATATACGCTATTATTTATTGTTACGCCGGTAAGAGTAACGCCATCAATCGCCGAATAGCTGAAACGAACATCAAAGGCTCTAGTAGAATCTAGAACGCTAGAGAAGTGCAACGCCATCTATTGTCAGATAGCGGAAACACACATCGAAAATACTCGACTTGTGAGGAATGTTCTCGATAATTCTAGGGATGTCGTATCGACTATAAGTATATATTATTATATAAGTGTTAATTTGTACTTCGGTGGATTTTTTATTTACGCCGAGCCCCAGCGCGTAGCATTATTAAATATTGTATTAATTTTACTGAATACTGATTTACGAGGTTATTAGACAATATTTCGATGCCTCCAATGAACACTACTCTAACTCAAAATTTTGAAATTTTCGTTTTTCACGAAAATCGCTTCGCTATTTTAAAAGTATTACAAATTCATTATGAATGGGGTTCGAAGCAAGAGTAAATCAGCTAGTTACACAAGAAAAAACCATAAAATCTTTATTATTGCAGATATTATATTTACTAACTTTTTTCGTTTAAACTCTCCTCCTGTAAAGCTACGAATTTGGAGTTAGAGTACTGTTCATTGGAGGCATCGATTTAATGTGACTATATTTCTCGCCGAGTTATGTGCGACTAAGTTACTTAGTGGCTCACTACATTGCAACTTTACTAAATGCATGATAAGCTAACTTCAGTCGACACCCCTACAATGAGCTTAGCGCGAGTTTTTTAACGTTCTCGATAGCGTAAAAGTTAACTCAAATTTGTATGGAAGAGCGAGGAACGTTTGCCGCTATACCGGGAATGCTACTGCCCGTTCTCTGGCGAGTTGCTCAGTCGCGGACAGACAGCTATGGGAAGAGCTATGGGGTGCTATGACTTTTTGGCGGGAACGCAAGGATTGAAGTTGTGTGATTTGTTTTATTTTATCTATTTAGTGTTTCTTCAGGTTTAAATTTGTAATAACGGTGGTTTATTAACTGTTTAGTGTCTGTGAAAGTGCACAAATGTGGGAAAATGAAACAAAGCCGCTGGACATAACTTCTCGGAATCCTCCAAAAAGTCCACTGAAAAAGTCTTAGTAAATGACCACAATTTTACTAAGATTATATTTCATCCCATATCATCTCATTTCATTTAATTTCATTACACTCCATATTATCATTTTTCATAGCAATAAGAATATAAATTAAAATAAGACATGACTTAAAGGTCTTAGTTACCAGGTCATAAAATACCCTAAAAAAAATGGGTTGCTATATCACCAGCACAGTTTCGAAAAGTTACGTGCGTGAGGCGGTACCTGCTGACGCTGGCCCAAGGTCAGCGGGGACATGGCGGCGCCGGCACCTTCGGTCCAGTGTCGCGAGCACGTGTACGCCAGACACTGTAACGCCGACCTGTTGCTCAACTCCGGCAGGTTCGCCAGTTTCTGCCATTCTGAATAAACGACACTTAAAATAATCGCGAAAATAGTTTTATTTAAAAGAAAATTGGCGGAGGAGTGGTCGTGGCCTAAAGGATAAGACGTCCGGTGCATTCGTGTTGAGCGATACACCAGTGTTCGAATCCCGCAGGCGGGTACCAATTTTCCTAATAAAATACGTACTCAACAAATGTTCACGATTGACTGCCACGGTGAAGGTGAATAACATCGTGTAATAAAAATCAAACTCGCAAATTTTTAATTTGCGTAATTACTGGTGGTAGGACCTCTAGTGAGTCCGCGCGGGTAGGTACCACCACCCCGCCTAGTTTTGCCGTGAAGCAGTAATGCGTTTCGGCTTGAAGGGTGGGGCAGCCGTTGTAACTATACTGAGACGTTAGAACTTATATCTCAAGGTGGTTGGCGCATTTGCGTTGTAAATGTCTATGGGCTCTCCAGTAACCGCTTAACACCAGGTGGGCTGTGACCTCGTCCACCCATCTAAGCAATATAAAAAAAACTGACCTCACGTCTCAAGCGTCATGAGGTTGTGAACTTAGCGCTTACCCTCTATTGCGTCACTTGTGGGGATTAAAGAACCAGTTAAATTTTTAACACATATTTTTTTCCTGGTGCCACTATCTAAAGCACAAAGGTACAATGGCGGATTTAATGCCTGAGGCATTCTCTACCAGTCAACCAAGGGTGGTCTAGGGTCCTGTGGTAGGTGCATTTACCACCAGATGTGCTATGAGCTTCTCCACCAATCTACGAAATAAAATAAGTTCTAATAATTACCAAGTAATTTAACGTAAGCATCAACCATTTTGGTTTGGTGCGCGTCCACGCCGGGCTGGTTGAAGTGGTTCGCCAGGATATTGGTCACCTTCCGCAGCAAGCCGTCCACGTTGTTGCCTTGCGTCTTAACGGCGTGCTGGAAGTGCGCCATCTATCGATGGATTTAAGAACCGATTACCCACAACAAGTTTGTTTTTGATAGAAATATTATGTATCCTATTCATTCCATTATAAGTATAAATTGGCTGTATAAGTTAAAAGGCATAAGCCTTACATAGTGTCAAGTTTATTGAGAATAGCTGTCACTAGCTGTCAAAACTATCTGTCACTTCCTTCGCCATAGTTTCGTGGCTGGTTGAGTGTGAATTTTCTAATCTTTAAATATTTTGATAATCTGAAGGAATGTAAAGCATTTTCGCATTGGTTTTTATAAATAAATTGTCGTTAAATATTATGGCGTGTTAGTTTGTTTTTAACGGTCTGCGTTCCCGAACTTACATTGCCAGCTCATAGGTACGCCATACCTATATTAACAGTTTTCACTCAGGATGGCTAATTTGTTCCACCAGCATAGTTTACTATCGCAATAAGCCCTTCATAATTCTTTATTTCATTGGGTGAAACCTATTAATAGACTTTAGGAGTACTTTGCGTTTTGTTTCGCAACTTGTAAAATCACTGTCAGTAACAATGTCAATGGTTTCATGCGCTTATTTCGTAACCACTATGCTTCGGTTCCTCTAAAAGCGGAAACAAGAAATACGATTATGAATGCTGATATCTATATCTTTTTTTTTGCAATCAATAAGAATGATTGACCGACCACCTATCCAAGAGAGCACTGACCTACAAAGTGTATGACAGTGGCGTAGCTTGAGTGTCAGCCGCCCGGGGCAGAAGACAATTTTGCCGTCCTTTTATTTCGGTATTTCACTTTGATCATCAACCACTACACGTAAGTACTTATTTGCACAAAAATCACAGTTTTAAAGCGTAACATAAATTACGATACGTCAATGTGAAATGGACAACTGACAATCCATCAATAAAACTTTCTTTGAATTGTCAAAGCATTACGTACTTCATTACTATTATAAAATACAGGGAATCCCCGCGAGTCAGTATAGACGGTGTTGCCAGTCCAATCGGTCCAAATTTGTAGTTGCGATAAAAATATGAATTGGTTCAAATATTATTATTTATTGAGAAATTTTGCCGCCCCCTATAAAGTGAGCCCCACACCCCCTGCCCCCACCACGCTAAACCACTGGTGTATTACAAAAGGAAGACAGGTCGTCCCAGAACAACTCGGCATCGCTCAGTAAAACAGGAACTGGGCATCTTGGGCATGACGTGGCAGGAGTTAGAATATACTGCCTAAGACTGGAAGACTGGTGGAAGAATTTGATTCGAGCCCTATACCCCAGCATAGGGTAATAGGAAAGAAGAAGAATAAGAATGAAAACACTTACTGCCGCATCAGGACTCCTTCCAAGCATGCTGGAAAGACAGTAAGGCGATTATTATAATATACTAGCGATCCGCCCTCGCTCCGCTTCGGAAACATCAAATTTTATTATTGATAGCTGAGTCCCGCATGTCACTCGCGGTTATTGTCGTACCGCGAGTGATACCGCGGAACGAAGCTAGTCTTAAAAAAGTAGCCTAAGTTACTTCTTATATCATCAGCTACTTATCAGTGAAAGTCTCGTCAAAGTCGGTACAGCCGTTCCAGAGATTAGCCGGAACAAACAGACAGACAGACAAAAATTGTAAAAAATGTTATTTTGTATGTATAATGTAATGTATGTACCGTATATTTATTCATATGCATGTAGTAAAAAGCGGTTATTTCAATATTACAAACAGACACTCTAATTATATGTATAGATTAGATAAGGGAACTGTTGTCATTACATCATTTACCACTTTTTACTGAGATGCGGCTTCAGGCCTATATTTCTACAGGAATACTTTCACTCTTCCTGTGCAATTCGAAGATTTCTTCATGCTGGCTCCGATAACTCTGACTCAGGCCCATCAGCATTGAGCTATCAGATATGACTCATTAAAACAAATCTAAACTTACGTAAGTAAATCAGTTAGTTCAGTGATTTTTCCTTCATTTTGTAGAAAGCTTATGTAATGGTTTAGTGCTATGAGCCTCGAAGATAATAATTCATATACTAATTTCTTGTTCAATGTTGCAATTAAAAAGAGCACCACCTGAAATGATTTACTTGAAACAATTATTGGTAAACGAAATGTTTTTTTTTTATTGCTTAGATGGGTGGATGAGCTCACAGCCCACCTGGTGTTAAGTGGTTGCTGGAGTCCATAAACATCTACGACGTAAATGCGCCACCCACCTTGAGATATAAGTTCTAAGATCTCAAGTATAGTTACAACGGCTGCCCGGCCCTTCAAACCGAAACGCATTACTGCTTCACGGAAGAAATAGGCAGGGTGGTGATACCTACCCTCGCGTACTCTCAAGAGGTCCTACCACCAGTAAATGAGATCTAATTCAGGTTTTTTTCTGTCTAATTTTAACAATATGTCCTTTGATAAAGTGAATGAAAGTCCTAATGAGACTAACAATGAAATGTTAATCTGCTGTGCTCACAATTCAAAGGCAAAACAATAGAAAAATTAATTACAATACATCAGCAGATTGAAGCATCAATCTCAAAGCAGGGCCACAATTCACACATTATAATATTAAAAAAATTAAGTAATTGTTTCTGTAATATATATGCAATATTTTTACTTGTAATTTGGTAGAATTTTATTTATCCCGAAGCCGAGCACGTAACAATATGTATAAAAACGAACCGTTAGTATAGCATTCCCATCTCCTATTGCCACAGCTCCGTCTAACAGTTCAGTCTTGCTCTTCATTGTGCGGTGTACATGGAGAGCACATCGCCTACCGAGGACCAGCCTTTTCAATGTAACTGCCACGGTCTCTGGAGATTCTTGACTCTGTTCTTGGGCTGGATCTTTCCCTGATTGTGCTAAAAGAACTGAAATAGATTTATACGGTATGGTATTTAAATGAATGTGATACACCAAAATCCAATTTCTTTATCTTTTCTTGTATTAATTATATGGTAGGGAATTACACCTTTTGCAAATGTTGTACTAAAAATAGTATAGTTGTTAGATAAATATAATTTTACCAATTTATTGGCATTAAAAGAGTACAGTCAAAATCTGTTATAACGACATCGAAGGGACTGCTCATATTCAGTCGTAAAAACCGATAGTCGTAACAACCGGTGATGTTTAATGTGTATCGTGCAAGTACAAACAAATCGATAGGGAATTATTGGAAAAATATATTTACATAATACGCGATTTTTCTTCAATATTAATTTGTTTCTTTTTCTTTGCGACATTTTGAAAGTTTCACAAATAACTCCACAAAGTTTTGGTGCGTCTTGTGTATAATAGATAAGTAACAAATTAACTGAAGAGATATGAAGAAGCGGGCTTTGACCCTACCGCATGCACGTGTAGACCCTACACTAAACTAAATCCTATTGTTTTCTTTCCTGATTTTAATAGCCATTGAAGACAAATGTGGATACCTATTCAAATTGTTTACAATACAGCTTAGCCGGTCGTTCTAACAGATCTAATTCTCCGAAATATTAGTTAAATGTGGTCGTTTTATGAGGTATGTCGTTATTAGCAATGTCGTATAAAGCAATGTTTTTAATAAGGCGGTCATATAGCATTCAGCCGGGACCTNCATTGAAGACAAATGTGGATACCTATTCAAATTGTTTACAATACAGCTTAGCCGGTCGTTCTAACAGATCTAATTCTCCGAAATATTAGTTAAATGTGGTCGTTTTATGAGGTATGTCGTTATTAGCAATGTCGTATAAAGCAATGTTTTTAATAAGGCGGTCATATAGCATTCAGCCGGGACCTTTGTTCTAGGTTATTATAACCGGTATGTTGTTCTAAACGATGTCGCAGTAAACGGTTTTGACTGTAATACTCACATTCTGATGGTACACGGTGAGTAGAGCTTATACACAAATTAGAATTTAAATAACACTAGCGGCCTTGAAATCAGTCTCAATTGAGTCTTTAATGGTTCTCCATAGCAGAAGGCATGACTGTGTTGTATCAAAAAATAGGCAGGAAGGTGGTACCTACCGTATAATCTCACAATGTTCCCAATTGCCAGTAAAATGATACAGATAAGTTCAAATGACATTTTGAGACATGCTAATACCTACAGATAGTTGATAGTATTTATATTTACATTGACACTTTCTAGAATTTTATCCACAATTCCTTTAGTTTTTCAATTATTTTTTATTAAATACTGTGGATGCCTGTAATTACTCTTTGTTGATATAAATGACTATGCTGTATGGCACTTCACATAGAAATTAATAAAGAAATTATTTAATCTTTTTATCGATGTTTATGTCAGCATCATTTAAATACTTACTCAAATCTAAAACTTTGGGTGTAACTAAACTCATTAATGGAATCTGAGCAACCTTCACCGTACTAATACTGCTTGAACTGAAAATGCTCTCTTCCTTCTGTCCTGGATATGTTTTCTGCCCAATAGCCAAGATCTCTTGCGGAGATAACTGTAGATTTACAATTTACATTACGGTACAGTAATTTATATAATTATGTAGTAATGAGAGAATAGACAGAAACAAACGAATCAAACGAAACAAGGTATTCTTATTGTTGAAGAGCTGATGTAACCTACTTGCGCGAAATGATACATACTGGCAGTTAATAAGTGTTTGATTTTAAATAATATATTCTATTGTATCGATTTTTAATATGAAGTAGTGTCTTATAAAAATATAATGGTTAAACGTAAATAAAACAATAATATTATCTTACATACCATTTTAATTAATATTACTTATCATAAAATATTTCTGTCATATTTAATTTTTAATACAAATGAGACTGAAACTAAGGATATTTTTTTTTGTATTAATAAAATACTTGATGATGAATGGGTCGTATTAGCTAATGCTAGTTTAAGATGAATTAAATTTCAAGACTACATATATACCTAATTATATTTAAGTATCTTTGGATTCATTATTTAGTAAGTATACTATATTAAGTAATTTTTTAGTACCTATACTCTTTATATTACAAATAGATGCTATTGAAATTATAATTACAATTACGTTTTAGTTATTATGTTTATAAAACATTGTTTTGTAATGATTACTACCCTTATTTTGCTTCAGTTATATAAATTCCTATAAATCCTACAACTCCGTGCACAAAAGGTGAAAAAAAAAGAAATCGGATTACCACATCATCGTCAAAGCTGAATGCTTTCGCTTTAGTGTCACTCGTATTCCAATAATCGTCATCATCCATATTCAGTGATTATCTTTGATAGGTGATAGGTATCAGAATTCAGAAGTCTATTTACATAAATATGTTTACACAACACAATTATTTTTCAGTTTTCATTCATATTTCAAACTTTTTTATGGTATTCTATGACCTGGTAACTAAGCCTTTTAGGTCAAGTCACATTTCAAAGACAGCCTTTAAGTAAATGGGATGTCCGATTTGAATCGATTTCTTGAAATTCGATCTTTAATTTCTTAATCGATTTGTGTGTGGCGCACCAGTGTTGGCGGAATTGTATGTTAAGCGAATGCGAACCAATCTAGGTTGAATAAAAATTTAATGACTAGATAGTGAGTTTTTGTTTTAATAACAATCGCTATACTTTTTTTCCACTGCGTCCAGTTCTGATTTGTCTGTGTTTCTGTCTGTATTTCTCCATCCATCCATCTGTATTTCAAAAGAATACGCACAGCCGTGAATCGAAATTTATTTAAAATTTTGTCTTAATGAAGGCTATAGCTATTATTAGTGTCATTTCACCTAAGTAAACTTACGGTAGTCATTTTTAAAATTAAATAAAATCTAAAGATTATTTTTGTTCTATCTTGCTGAAGTAAGTAAGCAAAGTAAATTGTCCCTTCTTAATAAGGTGACACTTTACAAAACTGGCATAAGGCCCGTTATGACTAACGCGAGTGTGGTATTCCCTCACGCGGCCCGCACGCACGTAGACACCCTCCAATCCCTACAATTTCGCTTTTGCAGGTTAGCCGTTGGAACTCTGTGATTCGTGAGGAAGGTTGACCTACACGATGACCTGGGCCTCGAATCCATCCGGAAACACATGAAGTCAGCGTCGGAACGGTACTTCTACAAGGCTATGTGTCATGACAGCCGCCTTCTCGTTGCCGCCGCTGACTCCCCAAATCCTGATCACGCAGGAGCCAGCCGCCGTCAACGCCGACGTCGATCGATCCATCAGATCCAATAACCCTTGTACTGACGTCCGGTGCATTCGTGTTGAGCGATGCACCGATGTACGAATCCCAGGAGGGTACCAATTTTTATAATGAAATATGTACTCAATAAATTTTCACGATTGACTTCCACGGTGTAGGAATAATATCGTGTAATAAAAATCAAACCCGCAAAATTATAATTTGCGTAATTACTGGTGGTAGGACCTCTTGTGAGTCCACGCGGGTAGGTACCACCACCCTCCCTATTTCTGCCGTGAAGCAGTAATGCGTTTCGGTTTGATGGGAGGGGCAGTCGTTGTAACTATACTTGAGACCTTAGAACTGATATCTCAAGGTGGGTGGCGCATTTACGTCATAGATGTCTATGGGCTTCAGTAACCACTTAACATCAGGTGGTCTGTGAGCTCGTCCACCCATAAAGACTTAAGGACCCCGGTAACCGTACTCGTCGAAATCGGCAAAGAGTTCGACGTGCAACCTAACCCATGCATCAGTCCGCTGAGTTTCTCGTCGGATCTTCTCAGCGGGTCGCGATTCCGATCCGGTAGTAGATTCATTCGTGAAGCAGTTGCTCTCAAGTTGTTAGTTTAGGTTGTTAGGTAGTTAGGTCTCCTTTGAAGGCGCTCGAGCAGTTGTTAGCAAATCCCATACCTCCTGGCTGAGCCTTTGCTCGCCCACCTGTCCTGGTGAAGCTGGAAAGGCCTCTGGGCCACGAGTAATAATTTATTAAAAAAAAAACAGGAGACAAATACTCAATTTGATTGATATTAGAAAAGTTGAGAGCAGTTTAGATGCTGTCGTGTAGTTTGTTTGTACATGCAACGATTAAATTTGGGAAATAAATAAAATTAATCAAACGGTTATCCTACTTTTTTTTTGTTGTTTCACTTTGTCAGGCAAAGGAAATACAGCCTATATATACATTAAGGTAAATCCTTTTTAAATACATATTTATAAAAATTTGGATTTTACAACAATCGATTATACACACCAACATTTTATTAGTGTATTTTTTATAAACCTGAGGGAGTGCATATAGAGTCCCTTCTTTATTTCGCCTGGTTGTGTTTTATGTAATTAACACCACAGTTGGAACAATATAAATTTTATTGTTGTAGCGGCATAAAATAATTACATTAAATTAGTTATTATCACATTATAAATTATTTTTATGTTTTTCATATTTGGCGGTAAAAAGGTATTGTGTCACAGACTATATCCTTTTTCCCACATCTCGTGCGTTCCGGCTTACGCATAATAAAACGCCACACCACCCCCCTACGGAGAAGGAGAATCCGCAGAAAAAGAGAAAAATTATCATAGGTCGAAAGGTTTGGAGAAGTGGACTCTGCGACCTGACCGGGTGGTATATTGAGGTGTATGTGTAGGAGTAGCAGTTAGAGGTGCCGAAGGCACGAGTGGACATGAAGGGACATTAGTAGCATCCGGTTGCGCTGGTTGAGGCACAGAAACCCGCGGTGCTGGTGCTGGAACGAGATCTACTAAAGAATGCTCGACGAAAGCTGGCTTAATTCTGTCGACACTGACCGTCACCTGTTTCCCTTTTACATCAATCGACCACGTTTTTCCGTCCTCGGCTCTAGATATAACTCTATGAGGACCAGAGTAAGGTGGTTGCATTGAACGTCTAACCGAATCCTCCCTGAGCATGACATGAGAGGCGGTGGAAAGATTTTTAAATATGAAAGGTGATGGTTTAGTGTGTGAGGAACATGGAGTGGGACGCAATTTAGACATACGCTGTCTTAACTTTACGACAAAATCCGTCGGGTCCTCGAAGCCAGAAGGACCGGGAGGTACTAACAGTTCCCCTGGAAGCGTTAATGTTTCTCCGTAAAGCAATTCCGCTACTGTTGCTTGTAGATCTTCTTTAAAAGCCGAACGCATTCCTAATAAGACCAAAGGTAATGCATTCAACCACGAATCATCATAACACATCAGAGAGGCCTTTAATTGTCTATGCATGCGCTCCACGAGCCCATTGGCACAAGGGTGGTAACTAGTAGTGCGTATACGTTTAGTACCACATAAATTAGTAAGGCGTCTGAAAAGGTCCGACTCGAACTGTCGTCCCTGGTCGGTAGTGATGACAGCAGGTACTCCGAATCGAGCAATCCAACCGGCTACAAAGGTGCTCGCCACTTCTTCTGCTGTTATTCCGTGCATAGGCCAAACTTCGGGCCATCGAGTGTAGCGATCCACAGCAGTCAGGCAGTATTGGAAGTCAGAACAAGATGGAAGAGGGCCTATGATGTCAATATGGACATGCTTCAGTCGAGACGTAGGACTGGAGAAGTGTCCAAGTGGAGATTTTATATGCCGCGTCACCTTACTTCGCTGGCAAGCAACGCAGGTTTGGCACCAATAACGGCAATCTTTGGCAATGCCAGGCCACACGAAACGGTCTGAGATCAATCGAATGGTTGATCTAGTACCAGGATGGCTAAGATTATGTAGCTGAGCAAAAATCTTCTTTCGCATAGGTTCCGATACAAATGGGCGTGGTCGCCCTGTTGACATGTCGCAGACCAAAACAGTGTTTGTGCCAGGAACTACGACGTTCTCTAGTTTTAGAGAAGAATTCGCATCGTTACGATACTTTTTCAATTCGTCGTCAAGTTTTTGGCAAGCGGAGAGAGCAGAATGGTCAGTTTC
The DNA here is from genome assembly GCF_003987935.1 of Bombyx mandarina. Next base: position 1,202,046 of record NW_021011499.1, on the reverse strand, counting down.
AAAACTAACAGCTTCGATGCGGGACATGGCGTCCGCCACCGTATTGTCCTCCCCTTTTATATGGACAATGTCCGTGGTAAACTGCGAAATAAAAGACAGTTGATTTAACTGTACCGGAGGAAGCCTTTCGCGACGTTGCGAGAACGCGTAAACTAATGGCTTATGGTCCGTATAAATCGTTACGTGCTGTGCGGCTAGGAAGTGTCGATAATGTTGCACACTCTCATATACCGCAAGAAGTTCTCGGTAGTATGCTGGCCACTGGCACTGTCGGGGATTCAGCTTTTTACTAAAGAAACCCAGGGGTTGCCAAGCATCACCGACTTTCTGCTGAAGGCAGGCACCAACGTGAGAACTGGAAGCGTCGGTGAAAAGCCCTAGTTCAGCGTTAGGCAAAGGGTGTGCCAACAGAGCTGCAGATGACAAGCTATCTTTACAGGCATTAAAGCATTCTTCGAGCTCAGGTGTCCAAGTGATCGGTGTGAGACCTTTACCTCCAGTGGCCACGATCGCGTTGACTAGCGGTGCTTGTAACTTGGCCGCATTGCGCAGAAATCGGCGATAATAATTAACCATCCCAATGAAACGACGGAGTCCTTGTACAGTCTGTGGTAGAGGAAAATCTTTTAGAGCTTGAATGCGCTCTGATGGTGGTTGTGTTCCGTCGGCGGATATTCTGTTTCCGAGAAAAGTAACCTCAGGAGCACCAAACACGCATTTTGCTGGATTAATAACGATTCCGTAATCTTCAAATCGCTTGAAAAGAGTACGAAGGTGTGCAGCATGTTGAAGAGCATCACGGGAATACACTAATATGTCGTCAACGTACGCAAAGCAAAAATCGAGACCTTGGACAACTTCGTCTATAAATCTTTGAAACGTTTGGCCTGCGTTGCGCAGACCAAAAGTCATGTAATTAAATTCGTAGAGTCCGAAGGGTGTTATGATGGCGGTTTTACAGATATCCTCAGGCGCAACAGGAATTTGCTGATATGCCTTAACGAGGTCGATTGTACTAAATATACTACACCCAGATATGTTATGGCCAACGTCACCGATATGGCGAACTGGGTACCTGTCAGGTATGGTACGTGAATTCAACGCACGATAATCGCCGCAGGGTCGCCAGGTGCCGTCGCGCTTAGGGACCATATGAAGTGGAGAAGACCACGAACTTTTCGAAGGTCTGGCTGTCCCGCACTGTACCATATCATCAAAAACCTTTTTGGCCTCTTGAAGTTTTTGAGGTGCTAGACGTCTAGGACGACAAGATACTGGGGCGCCCTCAGTGGTTAGAATATAATGAACTGTGTTATGCTTCGGCTCACGAATAAGTCCTGGTGGCTTCGTAATGGACGGAAATTCCGCAAGAAGTGCACTAAATTGGGATGACGGAGCGCAGACAACTTTGACGCTGGTCTGGTCTAAAACAGCGACGGCAGCTACGCATGACAACCCGGTAATACTATCGACAAGTCTCNCTGGTCGGTAGTGATGACAGCAGGTACTCCGAATCGAGCAATCCAACCGGCTACAAAGGTGCTCGCCACTTCTTCTGCTGTTATTCCGTGCATAGGCCAAACTTCGGGCCATCGAGTGTAGCGATCCACAGCAGTCAGGCAGTATTGGAAGTCAGAACAAGATGGAAGAGGGCCTATGATGTCAATATGGACATGCTTCAGCCGAGACGTAGGACTGGAGAAGTGTCCAAGGGGAGATTTTTTATGCCGCGTCACCTTACTTCGCTGGCAAGCAACGCAGGTTTGGCACCAATAACGGCAATCTTTGGCAATGCCAGGCCACACGAAACGATCTGAGATCAATCGAATGGTTGATCTAGTACCAGGATGGCTAAGATTATGTAGATGAGCAAAAATCTTCTTTCGCATAGGTTCCGATACAAATGGGCGTGGTCGCCCTGTTGACATGTCGCAGACCAAAACAGTGTTTGTGCCAGGAACTACGACGTTCTCTAGTTTTAGAGAAGAATTCGCATCTTTACGATACTTTTTCAATTCGTCGTCAAGTTTTTGGCAAGCGGAGAGAGCAGAATGGTCAGTTTCAAAACTAACAGCTTCGATGCGGGACATGGCGTCCGCCACCGTATTGTCCACCCCTTTTATATGGACAATGTCCGTGGTAAACTGCGAAATAAAAGACAGTTGATTTAACTGTACCGGAGGAAGCCTTTCGCGACGTTGCGAGAACGCGTAAACTAATGGCTTATGGTCCGTATAAATCGTTACGTGCTGTGCGGCTAGGAAGTGTCGATAATGTTGCACACTCTCATATACCGCAAGAAGTTCTCGGTAGTATGCTGGCCACTGGCACTGTCGGGGATTCAGCTTTTTACTAAAGAAACCCAGGGGTTGCCAAGCATCACCGACTTTCTGCTGAAGGCAGGCACCAACGTGAGAACTGGAAGCGTCGGTGAAAAGCCCTAGTTCAGCGTTAGGCAAAGGGTGTGCCAACAGAGCTGCAGATGACAAGCTATCTTTACAGGCATTAAAGCATTCTTCGAGCTCAGGTGTCCAAGTGATCGGTGTGAGACCTTTACCTCCAGTGGCCACGATCGCGTTGACTAGCGGTGCTTGTAACTTGGCCGCATTGCGCAGAAATCGGCGATAATAATTAACCATCCCAATGAAACGACGGAGTCCTTGTACAGTCTGTGGTAGAGGAAAATCTTTTAGAGCTTGAATGCGCTCTGATGGTGGTTGTGTTCCGTCGGCGGATATTCTGTTTCCGAGAAAAGTAACCTCAGGAGCACCAAACACGCATTTTGCTGGATTAATAACGATTCCGTAATCTTCAAATCGCTTGAAAAGAGTACGAAGGTGTGCAGCATGTTGAAGAGCATCACGGGAATACACTAATATGTCGTCAACGTACGCAAAGCAAAAATCGAGACCTTGGACAACTTCGTCTATAAATCTTTGAAACGTTTGGCCTGCGTTGCGCAGACCAAAAGTCATGTAATTAAATTCGTAGAGTCCGAAGGGTGTTATGATGGCGGTTTTACAGATATCCTCAGGCGCAACAGGAATTTGCTGATATGCCTTAACGAGGTCGATGGTACTAAATATACTACACCCAGATATGTTATGGCCAACGTCACCGATATGGCGAACTGGGTACCTGTCAGGTATGGTACGTGAATTCAACGCACGATAATCGCCGCAGGGTCGCCAGGTGCCGTCGCGCTTAGGGACCATATGAAGTGGAGAAGACCACGAACTTTTCGAAGGTCTGGCTGTCCCGCACTGTACCATATCATCAAAAACCTTTTTGGCCTCTTGAAGTTTTTGAGGTGCCAGACGTCTAGGACGACAAGAGACTGGGGCGCCCTCAGTGGTTAGAATATAATGAACTGTGTTATGCTTCGGCTCACGAATAAGTCCTGGTGGCTTCGTAATGGACGGAAATTCCGCAAGAAGTGCACTAAATTGGGATGACGGAGCGCAGACAACTTTGACGCTGGTCTGGTCTAAAACAGCGACGGCAGCAACGCATGACAACCCGGTAATGCTATCGACGAGTCTCTTACTGGCACAATCTGGCAACAACCGATAGTGCGCCAGAAAATCGGAGCCGATGATGGCGGTGTTGACGTCAGCGATAATAAATCGCCATTGAAATGTGCGGCGTAGCCCCAAATTAAGCGCCATTTCTATGTGACCAAAAGTGCGTATCTCACTACCATTGGCAGCCGCTAACGTATAGTTTGAACGTACCGGCTTATTTGCTAACCACTGGTATGGGTAACAGGAGAGGTCAGAGCCTGTGTCTATTAAAAAACGGCGCTTGGTTGCGCTTTCGGTGACAAATAATCGGCGACTCTCCTTTAAGCAGTCAGACGTCGCCATCATTGACTGCTTTTGTCGTTTTCCGAAGGTGGCGGCGGCGTCCAGGTACATGGTTGAATACACTTAACAGCTTTAGTATTAAATTTCCTATGGTAAAAGCACATTTGAAGCTTACCAGGCGTTTGTGAGCGTCGTCGCTGGTTTGAGAAATCCCGGGTCCTATTTCTACCGCGCTCTGCAGTAAGCACAGCAAGCTGACGCGTGACCTCATCCAGACGCCGTGTGATATCTTCTAACGAAGGGGGTGAGACGGCAGACGTGCTTGCTGAGAAAACAGCAGATGAATGAGGTGCGACCATACCAGGCGAAACTTCCAAAATTTTGTCCGCTAGCTCAGCGACTTTGTCCAGCGAGAGTTCTGATTGGGCGGCCAAAATTGCTTGGAGATGTTGTGGGAGGCGACGCATCCATAGCTGGCGAAGCAAATTTTCATCAGTGAGGGTGTTTCCTGCCAATGATCTAAGATGACGTAAAAACTGCGAAGGACGGCGGTCACCCAACTCAACATCACTGACAAGTTGCCTGACACGTTGCTCCTCAGACGTGGACAACCTACGGATCAACTCGGATTTGAGGCGACCATATTTGTCCTCAGGTGGTGGTTGGAGAATAATGTCTTCTACCTCCCCAATAACTCGGGTATCTAACTGAGCAATCACGTAGTTAAATTTAGTCAGGTCAGCGGAGATGCCTGAAATCGAGAACTGTGCCTCTACCTGAGCAAACCAAATTGCAGGCCGATCAGGCCAGAAGGGAGGAAGTTTTATGGCTACTCTGCATACTGACGTAGGTTGAGGAAATAATGGGTCTGTGGGGGGTGGGTCCGTTTTATCGATGCCTTGCATTTTAAGTTTTTGTAATTCAGCCTTTAGGATGGCATTTTGTTGTAGTAACAGTGTATTTTCTTCTCTTACTAATTGTTCGTTTGCCTCCATTACAGAACTTTACGTTTACAATTGTAATAAATAAATAAAAAAACTAAGCACTTACACAATGTAACAACTTAAAAATAATAATAATAAGTAAACAGGAAATTGAAAATTAATGATTATGGTAAAAGATGGCAAAATACTGACAATAAGAGACACAGTAAAACAATGAAATAAAATTATAGTATACAAGAAAATAGAAATTAGTCAAATACAGATGTGATGTATAAGACCTAAAACTGTAATTATTTTGCCTCGTAAAAACAAATATTTCCTTACTACTAATCGTACAATAATACCTTAATATTATTATTAATTACAATGTTATACCATGAATTGGTGGAGCAATGAAGGCCCGTTAACAAAATATGATTAACTATGGTTACAAAAGGAACCTTTAAATTAAATAAAAAATTTGTTTTTCTTGTTTTTTTATGTCGACAAAGACCAAGCTGTTATATATGCAATTATGTAACAAAATTAAAGTTACAGTATAGGCGGAGAATATGAAGAAGTTTTAAGATTAAAATAAAATAAAAAATATAAAACACTTCACTGAGTTAATCAAAAAACACAAAAAAAAAAAGAAAATAAGTTCCATGTTGTGGAATGCCGCACCAGGTGTTTAACCGCTTGTACTTGATCACTCTGCTGTGCGCGGCGATGCTGCGCCAAGTGTATATGGTTTGTAGACGATCTTGCCTGAATGCTGTGCCAGGTGTATATAGTTTGTACTCGACCTTGTCTGGATGCTGCGCCAGGTGTATATGGTTTCTACTCGATCTCTATTTGTAACGATCGATCACGTCGGGGTCACCAATGAGGGAGTGCATATAGAGTCCCTTCTTTATTTCGCCTGGTCGTGTTTTACGTAATTAACACCACAGTTGGAACAATATAAATTTTATTGTTGTAGCGGCATAAAGTAATTACATTAAATTAGTTATTATCACATTATAAATTATTTTTATGTTTTTCATATTTGGCGGTAAAAAGGTATTGTGTCACAGACTATATCCTTTTTCCCACATCTCGTGCGTTCCGGCTTACGCATAATAAAACGCCACAAACCTCTTTTTAAATGACTGCACATAGAGAAAGACTGAAGCTAGAACGATCATTGGTAATTGATGCGACATAATGACATTTTCATTTAATCTCAAAACCAAAACAATCTTTACACTGGTTTACTATTTCATAAAAAGTATTTTAAATCTACAATGACAGACTAAACGTAAATTTAACGGCCACCACTCATCGCCGTTATGTCCATTCGCAGTAAATATTATAAACGACCAGAATGTCAAAATGCAATAAAGTGAAAAACCCCTGTAAGATTTGCTTGGGTCCGGTGTCTCAAAAAACTGGGCTACAATGCGAGGGTGCTTGTGACAGCTGGGTGCACTACGGTTGTCTACATTACACTCCGGGCAGAATAAATGACATCAGGAAAGGTATAATCAAAGTAACTTGCCCGTGTCCTGATTGTAAGTCAATCCAACCGAAAGAATATAGAACTGACGAAGCATTTAGTTGTGATAACAGCTATTGTCCTGCCAATCGACCGCCGAGGTGCGAAAACACGACATGCCCTACTAATTCTGATAAAGAGAAGGCTAATAATAACTCAGCATCAAAGCCGTGTCCCTTGGGGAGGTGCGGCGCTGGTTGCAAGCAGCACAGCAGCCCCCAAGTACCTAGTGCGCCCCCCCCGCAATATTCTCCGGCATGCGTACAGCATGAGAGGAAGCCTCTACCCCCGCCTACGGGTCGCTGTGTGCCAGACTGTCCCTCAGACGCGTCCAATGATTCGTACATTCCCGGAGATTTGGCCGTGAACACCGGAAGAAACGATTCAGTTCAAGTGGTGGAAGACATGTGCAAGACTGTTGGACAATTGACCAATCAAATCAACGAGCTGATGTGCAAGATGAAGGAATTGGTCGGCGAAAAGGGGCCCAATCAAGATGGGTGCTATCCCTCGGGAAACCACAAGAGCTGCGACAAAAAAGGGCCGAAAGCCCAATGCCCTAAGCCCTGTTATTGCCCAGGAAACCCTGCTAAAAAGAAATAAACTGAAACAGGAAATAAAGTTGTACATGTTTTTGCTTCTTTATTGGTGAATTAAAAACGATCATATTTCGTGAACGGTATCATTATAATATCATGCCTGTTGATCAAAGTTCGCAGACACAGAGTTAATATTTGGCACGGGCGCACATGGTACGTAAGAGACTATGTTTCTCTATCTCTCTCTAAAAAGAACACTGAAAGAGTAAGAGAACATAAAATACTTTGTCCACGCTACAAGCGCTGTTCGTACTAACCTCTGTTTTAACTGCAAAGGTGTTGTTTCTAAGGGTTTCTAGGCCTTTCGGTCTGAAAGGCGAGGCAGCCATTGTTATATTAAACTGAGATTTGAAACGCATGTCCCAAGGTGGGTGGCGGCTTTTGCGTTGTTGATGTCTACAGGCACCGGTAATCAAATAACAACAGATGGGACGTGGGCACATTCATGCGTCTAAGAATAAAAAAAATACACCACAAGGAATGAATGCTAGAAACTGTGAAATTAAATTTTATCTGTAGAATTAAAATACTACATGTTGATTAAATTGTTGTTTGCATAAATTTAATAGTCAATGATAATAAAACAATATGATATGCAGTCCACTGAATAAGTTACATCTGTTGGTTCTATTTACTTTTTTTTTATATTGTGTCTAGAAGTGTTTTTATAGTATTATTCTAAATGAGTAATTTCAAGTCTTTAGTGTAGATTTTTTTCTTTTTTTTTAGTATTATTAGATGGATGGACGAGCTCACAGCCCACCTGGTGTTAAGTGGTTACTGGAGCCCATAGAAATCTACAATGTAAACCACTACCCACCTTGAGGTATAAGTTCTAAGGTCTCAAGTATAGTTACAACGGCTGCCCCACCCTTCAAATCGAAACGCATTAGTGCTTCACGGTAGAAATAGGCGGGGTGATAGTACCTACCCGCGCGGACCCACAAGAGGTCCTATAACCAGTAATGGATGGAGTAGATGGATTAATGAGCTCATAGTCTAGTCGTAAACGTTTGTCAGAGTCCATAGACAATATAAAGTGATAGCCGAGAATCTATTCTATCAGCCCACAGACGTCCACTGCTGGACAAAGGCATCCCCCAAGGCTCGCCACGACGATCGCTCCTACGCTGAGAATCATTCGTTGCATTTTAATATCGTTTATAGTTCTTATAATCGAACGCGCCTTACCTAAGAGCCCTTAGGAACTCACAATATAAATAAATAAAAAAAAAATAAAAAATAAAAAATAATAAAAAAAAAAAACTTTTATTTCAAGACAAAGGTCTCATATTTTGTTAGTATTACAAATAACTTACGAACTATGTTAGTATTTAAATAAATCAATCAACTCCGTCCCTGGCAGCCCCATCAAGCAGCATGTAGAACATGCAACTTGATGAACCTACCCAGGGTCGGGCCATCCAGTCTTTCAGCTAGTACCCTCAAGACGTTGTTGGTGCTTCCTCCTACTCTACGCATAATGGATGCCACCNAGAACATGCAACTTGATGAACCTACCCAGGGTCGGGCCATCCAGTCTTTCAGCTAGTACCCTCAAGACGTTGTTGGTGCTTCCTCCTACTCTACGCATAATGGATGCCACCTTTTTGCGCATTATCGCGAAGTAGTCATCCGTGTGCGCATCGGCGAACATGCCTGATGCACTACAATAAGGTGGAAGCCTCAACAACGCCCTGAAGGCGTTATTATATTGTATGCGCAGGGCATTATCCGTTTTTTGGGTATGAGTAGCCCAAAGACCGCTTGTGTAAAAGGTAAAACCTAGATAGGTATACCCTAGATTCCGTTGGTGATGCGAAAGAACCGAGCTAGGCAAATTGGTCATTAAATTGTGGGTCTTTGAGTTCATTAGAGCGAATCATCGTGTACACGGTGTAATAATACTTTAATATTGTACTTTTTAACCTAATTGTTGGTAGTCTAATGGTAGGACTATTTCACTCATGCGCAGTAAGTATGGTTAGTGAGCTCAGGAGTTCAACCTGGAAGGACTTACTACCACTAGCCCTAGGAGGAGCGGCGTTTCGCTGAATCTACCACTCGATCAAAATCGCGATCTACTAAGAAGGTCCGGCGAAGAACTCAGTGAGTTGTGTCTATGGTGTCTAACGGTGACCGGTGTGTGATTTGTACGCAGTTGGAACAGCGCCCCTAGCGGCAAATGTAGGCAAACGCTCCAACTCCATACAACTTTGAGTTAACTTTTACGCTATCGAGAACGTTTACGCTATCGAGAACGTTAAAAAACTCTCACTAAGCACAATATGGTGCTTGGAGTGTCTTAAAGCACCGAGAGTGGATCGAGAGGATCCGATAGGACATAAATATTCTACAGTGGGTATTAATAAACCACAATTATTCAATTGAAATTCAGTTTTTTTTTCGTACCTAAGCTGATAGCCTTGTGAGGCTATATCAGCGTCGCCTTAACTAGTAGGTGAGCTCACGGGGCTCAAACCTGATGACGTTGCTAACACGAACCCTGGCAAGAGTCGTGCTTCGGCTAAATCTACCACCGGATCGGAAACGCGACCCACTGAGAAGATCCGGCGAGAAACTCAGTGGGCTGTGTCTGAGGGTTAATTTACTCGTCGAGCCCTTCGTCGCGAGCGACGGGTTCGACGAGAACAATGTCCGGTGCTTGAGGTACCTAAAAGCACCGTTAGTGGATCGGGAGGATCCGAAATGACGTGTTTGGGGCGACGTCGACTGCTTTCCATTCTTTCCGCAGGATCGGGAATGTAGTTACCGGCGGCCACGATGAGAGGGTTCTCGTGTTGTGCCGCTTTATCGAAGTGGGAATTTCAGTTACACAGTATATTAAAAGCGCTTTTTATTATTTATTTGGTAGTGACAAAGTCATTTGTTTATCGACAAAAAGCTGTATTTCCCAATAGGAAAAATTCAAGACGACATTGTGCGTTTTAATACGATCACAGGTCAAACGCTGTTGATCATCACGCAAGCCTGTTTTTTTTTTGCGTAATTTTATCCGACGTGATTTTCGCCTAAAATAGAATACAATGCGCCATTACCTTGAAACATTTTTGAGTGACATGTAATAAAGCAGGCAATAGACGAAATAACATCGATGCTATAGTGAAAGTTGAGCCTTCGTGTGTTGTGTATACAAACGAGTATCTCGAATGACCCCTACTATAGTTTTCAAAACTTAGAATGAGTGATTATCGAGAATTTTTAGTGGGAACGCGAGCAGCGTGGTTTTGAGAATTTGTTTTGCTTTGTTATTTTAGGTTCAGGTTCAAAAGTGTAAAAACGGTAGCGGTATTAAATGGTTAATAATCATTTAATAAAAAAAAGCCGCTGGACGTAGCATCTCCGGTTCTTCCAAATGCTACTGAAACTTCCACAATGTTACTGAAACTTTATTTCATTCCATCTCATCTCGTTTCATTTTGCAAATTAAGAAAATCTAATTAATCGATCAATAAATAACATATATATAACATAAATATTTCGAAATCATTATAACGAATTGACGATAAATCATCGCAAAAAAACACTATGAATTCCTAACGCACACTTCAAAGTTTGCGTAAATAATTTTTAGAACAACATTAGTAGAGGTTATGCGAATATACCTTCTCACATAGTCGTATTCATTTTAGCGCCCGTGGCTGTTGTGTTAACAAAATAAAATAATACTTATTTAGCATTAAATTAAGTTTTATTTATTACTAAAAATTGGTGATGTACAAACTGCATTTCGGTCCTCTGTTGAGGCAATATTTTATAGTGATTACAGGTATGTAAAATACAATTTTTGGCTGTTTTTCGATTTTAATTCAAGGCAAAAAAGAGGATTTACCATTTTTAACTTTAAGATATTATATGCATAAGTTAGTTTATGGTAGTTTTAGTTGAAATACACTTTATTAAAATAGTAGAACGACCTATTCTATTAAACTTTTACTTTTGAACCCTGACAAATTATTTTAAAGCAGTTAGCATTTATTTCGATGCAGCTACGATTGATTTTATGATTGTGGAGCTAAGGTGAGCTATCCGTGAGCTTCTATCACTGATAAAATCCAAGATATTTGTTCATTAAATTTTAACTAAGCATTTATTTTATCAATGTTTATTCGAAGAATGCTTTAAGAAGTTTGGGAAGTGGAAGTCACGGACAATCTGGTATTAAATGTCACGACACATGCCATCCACCTCGGACATGAGGTCGGAGTTTCAATTTTCTTGGAAACAGTTTTCCCACCTTTCAAACTAGAACGCATAATTGCTTGACTAACGAAACAGGAAGAACCGTGGTAACTCTTCAAATTTTTTTTTATACCTTAGATGGTTGTACGAGAGCACAGGCCACCTGGTGTTAAGTGGTTACTGGAGCCCGAAGACATCTACAACGTAAATGCGCCACCCACCTTGAGATATACGCTCTAAGGTCTCAAGTATAGTTACAGCGGCTGCCCCACCCTTCAAACCGAAACGCATTACTACTTCACGGCAGAAATATTCAGGGCAGTGGTACCTACCCGCGCGGACTCACAAGAGGTCCTACAACCAGTAGGTAGTAGTAGTCAAATACGTAAACCAACCAGACCAGAATAGACTCAGACACGAAATCAAATATCTCTCGAAAGATAAAGAATGATTAGGACCGGTAATCGAAGTCGGTCCCCGTGGTGAGGTAGTGGGGTCCATAAACCTCTAGATCAATGATTATATCGATTTATGAATAACACTTTATAGAATCGATCATAGAAGAAGAAGAAGAAAGAAAGAAGAAAGAAATCATTTATTCGCCAAGCATAGTGAAAATAAGTTGTTACCTAAAGTTAAAAGCAGCGTGTATGCTTTGTCATTATTTGACATGCGAATTTTAGTGCAGTGCAAGATATTATAATATTATATAATTTACCATTCATTCATCCATAATTCAACTAATAATTAAAAATTCCATTTATTTTCAATGTCGTCCCTATGAAAATCATTTATGTGATAATAGCTTTCACTAATAAGATTATCTCTTAGTTTTTTCTTAAAATGATCTTAAAGTCTCTTAATTTCTTTGGTAGTTTATTAAATATCCTAACGCTCATACCTAGTATACTATTAGTCTTTAATGTAGTTTTGGATTTTGGAAAACATAGCTTATCGTCGCGTCGATTTCTATTTGCCACATTAGACATCTTGGTGAATCTATTGGGACAAGCTTTAACAAAAGATGCAACTTCGTATATATATAGACAAGGAAGGGTAAAAAGTTTATGCTTTGCAAAATATAATCGTTAATCTTCATTGCGGTTCCCTATCGTGGCTGATCTCCCTCCTAGCTTAGCCTATGCTCGCCTACCGGTCTTGGTGAAACTAGAAAGGGCTCCGGGCCGCCAGAAATCCCTTCCACCTAAAATCACTGAGATCTGAATGTAGTTGCATCTTCCAAATAATAGTAATAACTGGGGACAAGTCACACAAGGTCATCTGACCCAGACCATGGGAACCAAATATCTGATTCTCTGTAGTATGGGAACCAAATATTAATATACAATCTCATTTAAATATATTTTTATAAATAGCAATCACGTTGCCGTGGTTGCTGAGAGAATTTATATTAGTAACTGCTATTGTTATTATTCTGTTTCAAATAATTATGCATAGTTGACGTAATAGTTTTTTTAGCATTAAAATTATATATGTTAAAAACGCTATAATAAAAATGTAAGCATAGTTTTTGTCGGTGCATCTATCATGCGTTCCATTTTAATATAAATACAATATAATGGATACTTCGAACCTCAGGTCTAAAGGTCGTGATAGGAATCGCGATTTGATCTCAATAGCTGTTGGCAATTACTGATTGACTTAGACCTTAGAAATTCACAGAAAAAAAATTGGTATCATCATATTATTTATTCGTCTCCACGGTATTTTTATTCTCTATTTTCCTGCGTACTGCGTACATACATATTTCGAAGAACCGTCTTTGACTGTTTGATATGACTTTAAGTTATTTAAAAGTTATGGTTGCGTTTTATCGATTTTATCACCGACTTTATCTGTGTACATATTATGTCAATAGAATTTGTTGTCAATACTTGTTGTCATGTCCAATTATAGTCAATTTATGTAGGTTTAGTCGACTGAATGAAGCCACAATGAGTTAAACCAACGAGAATATTAACAGGATGTACATGATTTTGCCGCCAAATGACCGGCCCAAAATAAAGTGTTCTATTGTAGTTTGTATGTCAATTTGCGTAGATTGGGTCGCTTGTGCACTGTATCTAACGCATCGAGATTGCTTCGAGATTGTATTCCTGTTGCTTAAAATAATAATCATTGGAACAGTGTTGGTAAATTTGTTTATTTTTTGTTTTACGTGTTCACATTATATTGATTACCAGTGGATTAACCACATCACAAAATTCTTGGTTTAACACCAGCGTATTACGAACTGACAAGTTGGAATGACTAGATCCGTGCAACCCTTGACACCACAGCTCGCGATGCTCTACACTCGGCGGTAGATAGGAGCAAATGGCGTGGAATGATCCGGAACGGACTCTTGTTTAGAGGAGGTGGTCATGACCCTCAATATTGAGGAAACCGAATCGAGAAGAAGAATTACGAACTCGCTTCTGTATCTGAACTATTGGATTCTCTTTTATCTATCAATGACCCTAATCAGCTTATTAGCCTCTTCCCGCAGACATTTCTGTACACGGTGACTCAGTTCAAGTCGTCATTTATATCTGGATCTTTATTCTAGGTATTTGTTAATGAGGGAGGGTCTTTATTGGTGGGAGGGTGATCTTGTGAGCCCACATAGGTTGATACCACCACTCTGCCTATTTCTGTCGTGAAGCAGTAATGCGTTTCGGTTCGAAAGCTGGGGCAGTACTTGTACTGTATTGTATTGAGACTTAGGACTCATGTTTCAAGGTGGCCGGCGGCATTAACGTGGTTAATTTATATGGGCTCCGGTGACCTCTATAGCACCAGGTGGGCCGTGAGCTCGTCCTGGGAGGACGACTTAGAAATAAAAAAAAAAGCAATTTGTTCAAGTCAAGTACTATCTTTTTTTAACTTTTACAGTAAACTTGAGCGTTTTGGTCACCGGCCTGGGGCTAGCATGGCCGTCTCCGGTTTTCGTGAAACTGAGAAACAGCACGGAAACCATCCTGCCATCACCGATGACAGAGGAGCAAGGATCCTGGATTGTTTCCATTGGTTTTTTGACTGGACTTTCGCGTGAGTGAAGTTTTTTTGGCAGTGACATGATTATTAAATGTCCTGTAGGTATCACATTAGTTGGGAATGCTACCAGTAGGTCCTTCGGCCATAGAGGAAGCTTGGAGAGCAAAGACCCGTGTAGGCATCGATCGGTTACGCTAATATGCCCGTTACGGGACAGACCGATCTCTTGTCAGGTCCTCAAGCATCCTCGAGTAAGTAGCGAAACTTATTACAATATTGTTACGCGCTGGGGTTCGGGATAAATAAAATTTCACCGAAGTACAACATAAAAACTGTATTCAACAGTTAGAACACTTAAAACACTCAACAAGTACTTTAAACATTTTTAATTCGATTGTTCCGCTTCGCTTCAGGTGATCCGTTCGCTGTTTCGCTTCGAGTAGTTCCGATTACTGACTGACTGACTGCGTGCCATCCCTATAACGCTTTTTTAGCTGATACCTCATCACTAGAATTATCGAGAATATTCTACACATCTCTATTACTTAGTAGTTTCCGCTAGCTGTAAATAGATGGCGTTGTACTTTTCTAGCGTCCTAGATCCTTCGTTCGACAACAATATTTTAAATTCCAGAACATCTTGTGGCAGCATATCTGGTTGATCGCATCGGTAGAAAGTCTTGCATCATAATCTCATGCCTCCCGAAGATACTTGTCGGTTTCCTGTACATCTTCGCGAGCGAAGTCTGGATGCTATTGCTTGGTAGAGCTATCCTCGGGATTTCTGATATTTACGCATTTAATACCGTTCCAATGTATGCTTCAGAAATTGCTAGCGTAAGTTTTTTTTTTTAATAAATTGAATGTAAGTTTTAGGAAATGTTTACTGGTGGTAGAACCTCTTGTGAGTCCGCACGGGTAGGTACCACCGCCCCGCCTATTTCTGCCGTGAAGCAGTAATGCGTTTCGGTTTGGAAGGTGGGACAGCCGTTGTAACTATACTGAGACCTTAGAACTTATATCTCAAGGTGGTTAGCGCATTTACGTTGTAGATGTCTATGTGCTCCAGTAACAACTTAACATCAGGTGGGCTGTGAGCTCGTCCACCCATCTAAGCAATAAAAAAAATCAGTCAAAAACAAAAATACCATGGTGTTAATGTCATTATTTTCACGAATCAGATCATAGTTTCAATTGCGTTGTATCACAGCAGTTCCTAACCCTAATTCCCATTTGGTACCTATCCGAGCGAGCTCATGGTACAACCAATCAGCCATGGTCATCAGAAAACACACAACAAGAATGCTTTACTTAAAGCAATTAATTCGAAATCTTAGCTGAATTGAACCCTTGCCATAGATCTATGATACATTCAGACCGGACCGTATTACACCGGCTCCACACGTTGGCCCCAACGTTGCTACCAACGTTAAGCGGTTAGATTGGTGAAGTATCCACACGTGGTTGTTATACTAGTTCCTTTCCGACAGAGAGAGAAATTGAAATTGCTCTAAGCGCTTTTACAGTACTGAATGCGTATAATTTATATTTGTTATTGAAAAAAAAAAAGAAAAAGCTACGTTAAAGGAGATGTTCCATGTGGGTGGCGATTTTGTTGATGAAGACATCGCGATATGCCCACTCGACGCGTGTTGCAACAGGTCTGAGCAAAGACATCTGGACGGATCGCGAACGTTGGCACAGATTCCTTTGTTAAAACCGACACTTTATGGCCAACTACCAACGTTCGCTCCAACATTAGGGCCAATGCTAGTTTCTAAATCCACACGTTGGGCGAGTGTCATTGTGGTTTATGTTGGGGCCAACGTGTGGAGCTGCTGTTAAATGTAATTTCGTTATATTACAATGCTTTTAAATTTAATTCCAGAAAGAGATAAGAGGGGCCTTGGGTACAATACTTCAGATCCTGTGCTCCATAGGCGTGGTGCTCATGATGTGTATCGGGCCTTTTGTATCGTATCTTCATCTTAACATTATTTACACTTGCTTCGCTTTGATCGTAACCGTACCAATGCTGTTTTTACCGGATAGCCCATACTTCTTGTATTCTAGAGGTAATGCATACTTAATATGAGTCGACTATTATCAAAGCCGGCAATCTGACTTTTGGACAATGATTGGTAAATCAGAAAAACGAATTATTGACTTTGTATTCCATTGGCAGTGACAAAACTCTTCGGAACGACATCTTAGATAAATAACAGGTTAACTATTAACCTTTATTTAATGCAGGTTTTGAACCGTATTCTCTGAAGGAGACGATTATATTCAAATCAATCTGTATTGACATATCAATAAAATTTTTTTGTCCAAATGCACAGATTGCCACCTTTGATAATAGACGACTCATATATAAATTGATTTTATAGTTGATTGAAATTTTCGTTTTTAATGAAATTCTCCGCGTGACGCCTGTCGCATATTAAAGTTTTACCAACAATACCGAATTACCAAAAACTGCTATACATACAATACGACCGACGTAACTTGGCGAGTCTGAATATAGCCGCAGGTGAACTTTCGCGCATGTATACTCGTAAAAAAAAGTGTTATTAGTATTAATTTTTTTAAATCAAAATACGATTTAAAATGTCCCTAATTATACAGGTACCAAGTACAAATAAAATGAATATCAAAACACTATGAGACAGAAAGCTATAAAAATAACGTAATAAATTAAAGAGAGATAATAAAAGAATAATAAATTATGACAGAAAGCTGTAAAAATAACGTAATTAAATTAATTCGAAAGTAAGCCCGAACACTGCCTTCAGTTGCGATCCGCTGTACTGTGCGTTGCGATACACCAGTTGCGTTAGCAACTCTAAATAAAACTGTCAACATCTTTTAAGCCTTCTTCTTTTTCTTTTTAAAAAAAAATCAATAATTATGTTTGTCGGCCGACGATTTAAAACACTATTATGCTTTGGTTTAACGAATAGTATAAATGCCAAGGGACACTTAATACTAAAACAAATTTAAACACAAACAATCTTAAAACTAAACAAAAAACTGAGCACTAAACAAAAACAGTTTAATAATAACAAATCAATGAAAACTTTTGTAGCCGCCCGTATTCCAGACAGAGATAGCGACGCGAACACGACACTAATGCTAGCGTGTGAGTGAGACACATACCGCGTACCGAGAATTACCGAATTCATACGATGTCAAGAAAAGGGATGTCCAATATGCGTGTTTGAGGATGTTGTTCAATCGATTTTTTTTCAAATTGATTAAAATTTAAATAAAAATATATATTTATATTCCATTTTATAGGAGGTTTAAAATATTCACAAACAGTCCCTATTGTAGTAGTTGTTTATAAATAGCTGATATTCAACTAAATCATGTCTTTCAACCAAGAAAATAAAGTGTTATTAGTTTTTTTTTTTATTAAAGATGAAGTCTCGTTTACTAACGACAACATTCAATAAGTTTGTAAATCTATTTCGTTCAGTATCTCATAAAAACAAAAATCAATAAATTCTAAATCGATAAAAATCGATTGCGATATTTGATTGAATAAAGGGACGATTGTGTTTACACAGAGTCAATCCCTAGCCTAGACCTCCGCCCCGCGCACGTCGGTCATGCCACCATTTGGTTCCTAAAAACGTTTGTNAAAAATCAATAAATTCTAAATCGATAAAAATCGATTGCGATATTTGATTGAATAAAGGGACGATTGTGTTTACACAGAGTCAATCCCTAGCCTAGACCTCCGCCCCGCGCACGTCGGTCATGCCACCATTTGGTTCCTAAAAACGTTTGTGCGCAGCCTTCTGCGCGAAGTTCGGACTCGCCAAGATACATCGGTCGTATTGTACATACTTAGGACAGGAATCGACAAACTCACGAAGTCAGTCACGAAGATTAATTAAGATTAAAGTGTTTAGTGATTTCTGTGTGAAGAATAAGCTTTATCCCTGCGTGACTCCTGTCGCATATTTAAGTTTTGCCAAGCAATACCGAAGTATAAAGAACTGCTATACATAAATACATACATACTTAGGACGCGAACCGACAAATTCACGAAGTCAGTCACGAAGGTTAATTAAGATTAAAGTTTAGTGGTTTCTCTGTCAAGAATAGGCTTTTAAAGCTCTATTGATATCAACTATCTTAAAGCCTTCAACGTTTCCGAGTATAGTACGATAGATAAAATGCAACTAGAATTGAAATATATCAGATTCAAAATCTTGAAATCAACCAATAAAAGAAACATTCCCATCCAAAAGGAGCCTATTTTAAGTTTTGATAAATAAATTAAAAAAGAATACATATTACCATGTCTATTTGTTTCTAGTTCTACTGTTTCGTCATAAAAAAAATTCGGTGGATAAACAGAGGGCGAAGAAAACGATCATTCGTTATACTTTAAAAAGGCCTAATTCTCATAAAAATATTTTAAAAAAAACAGCGATAATAATATAACTATTACAGATCATATGTATTTTTTTGTTTATTTAAGTCTGCGTATTCAAAGTTAAAGCGTATCTATTCGTAATGTTGATTTCGGTATTTTTTTTTTATTGCTTAGATGAGTGGACGAGCTCACAGCCCATCTGGTATTAAGTGGTTACTGGAGCCCATAGACATCTACAACGTAAATGCGCCACCCACCTTGAGATATAAGTTCTAAGGTCTCAATTATAGTTACAACGGCTGCCCCACCCTTCAAACCGAAACGCATTACTGCTTCACGGCAGAAATAGGCAGGGTGGTGGTACCTACCCGTGCGGACTCACAAGAGGTCCTACCACCAGTAAATTTACCACCAGTAAATTAGTTTGAGTAATTAATAATGTTTCTACATCAGTTATTTTTTGAAACACAAAAAATAGTATTTTTCGGCAACCTAACTATGTAAAACGCGTACAAAGTAATTCAAATATGGTAATTTATTTCAGAAGTGACTTCATTCTTAAACAGTATTTACGGAAAATAGATTTTGTATTAAAAAACAAAAAAAGCATAACATAATAATATATGCTAAAACGTAACGTGCATAATATATGTGTTATATTGTTGATAGGCGTTGCGGTAGGTGTGTTTGTTTGTATCACACTTTTTTTTTTTAGGTATTTTATGACCTGGTAACTAAGACCTTTAAGTCATGTCTTATTAAACGGTTTTATTTAGCTCGACCTGTACGGAATTTGTTTTTTATTTATTTGGGTCAAAATTAGAAATTGAAATTTAAGCACCTTCCCGTTGTCAGATTGATCTGAAATTTGGTACACACATTTAATTTAGATGACAATACAATATAAT
The DNA here is from genome assembly GCF_003987935.1 of Bombyx mandarina. Next base: position 1,182,683 of record NW_021011499.1, on the reverse strand, counting down.
AAAATCAATGACATTATAAATCTAAGATGGCCGCCGATACAAAATGGCGGATTACATATTTTTCCTTAAACCCCTCAATATGGGTATCAAATGAAAGGGCTACACTAGTAAAACACGATGATTATGTCAAAATTTAAAATTCAAGATGGACGCCGTTCCAATATGGCGGACTAGGTACATATTTTTCCACAACCACCACAATATGGGTATCAAATAATAGGACTACACTAGCAGAATACTGTCATTATGTCAAAATTTCGTATTAGGTGTTACAAGTTACAAAATGGCGTATTAGGTGGGGGCATGATTAGTCGTGTCGAGAACAGTTGCGTCCAAGATTGTGTGACGTTAGAGGGGCAGATAAAAAAA